>JAJIBD010004671.1:0-53503 GCA_021461705.1 Cryptotis parvus | reverse complement strand
GCTCACACTCTACCTGTCTGAATGCAAGGTGCCTCCCAATGGAAAACAGCAGGACAGTTCTACTGTTCAAAAAGGGAGACATTCACGACATTGGAAACTATCGCCCCATCTGCCTGTTGTCCGTCATCTACAAGCTGTTTACACAAGTCATCCTGAGCAGGATTGGCAGAACATTAGATGAAGGACAACCATGCGAGCAAGCTGGCTTCCGAAAAGGATTCAGCACAATCGACCATATCCACAGGGTAACCAAGCTCATTGAAGTTTGTAGGGAGTTAAAAATGCCACTCTGTCTCACGCTCATTGATTTAAATAAAGCCTTTGATTCTGTGGAGACAGAAGCGGTCATCGAAGCCCTAGCCAAACAAGGTGTTCAAATCCAATACATCAAGATCCTTCGTGAGCTGTATTACAGATTCACCACCAGGATCTCACCGTTCTACAAAGAAGTGATCATTGGTGTCAAAAGAGGGGTCTCGACAGGGTGATACCATTTCACCAAAACTCTTCAGTGCCACCCTCGAGAACATCATGCGACAATTAGAATGGGAAGGAATGGGAGTGAAGATAGATGGTCGGGCAACTACACCACTCCTCTGCTTTACTGATGACATTGTTCTAATAACATCAAACTTTAGCCAAGCAGCACAAATGCTGGCCGACTTTGACCGAGAACGTGGAAAGATAGGTCTACAGCTGAATCTCAACAAAACTATGTTCATGAGAAATGAACTAGTTCCAGAGGCCCCATTCACTCTCAATGGAACAAACATCTCTGAATGCAGCAGTTATGTGTATCTAGGTCGAGAAGTCAACATGATGAACGACCTAAAAACCTGAGCTGCGCAGGAGGAAGAGAGTGGGCATGGAATGCCTTCAAAGGCATCGAAGAAATAGCTAAAAGGACAAAGAAACCTCCGGCTCCGGGCACATCTCTTTGACTCCACCATTCTCCCTGCATTAACATATGCCTCAGAGACCTGGGCCCTACGAAAGCAGGATGAGAATGCTATTCAGGTCTCCCAAGGAGGAATCGAAAGAGCTATGCTTGAATATCACGCCTCACTCAAGTGAGAGAAGGAATCTGGAGTTCCGACCTCTGTCACTGTTCCAGAGTTAGGGACACTGTCTTGTTTTGCCAAGGCATCGAAAATCAGATGGGCTGGACGTGTAATGCGACTTGGAGATGACTGCTGGACTAAAGTTGTTACTGACTGGATCCCACGAGATGTCAAAAAATCACGCGGCCGCCCACCTACAAGATGGTCAGACTTCTTCAAGACCCTGAACAAACGGTTTTAGGCTCTTCGTATTCCTGAAGCAAGCAGATGCCATTGGGCTACACTGGCATGTGATGGGTCCAATGGAAATGTTACTGGCGCCCGCCGAGCAAATCGATGAATAACGGATGTCAAGTCAAGTGGTCAAGTCAAGATTTTTTGAAGCCGATCCATGAAAATGTCTAATTCCTTTGAGCTTTAGGAGTTAGTTGTCTTGGACTGTTCAAAGCAGGATCAACTTCAAGGGTGAGGAACAAATTATTGAGCTCACAGTTAGGAATCCCAAGGGAGGGGTGCACCCAGTTGATATCTCCCAGCAGTTTTTAAGAATCATTCAAGGTTTTTGTTTGTTTGTTTGTTTTGCTTTTTGGGGTCACACCCGGCAATGCTCAGGGGTTTCTCCTGGCTCTGCACTCAGGAATTACTCCTGGCGGTGCTTGGGGGACCATATGGGATGCCGGGATCGAACCATGGTCGGGCCGCGGGCAAGGCAAATGCCTACCCGCTGGACTATTGCTCCGGCCCCTTATTCAAGGTTTTGAGCTTCTTCTGACTAATGGAAATTTTTTTTTTTTTTTTTTTTTGCTTTTTGGGTCACAGGAATGCTTGAGCCACAGACGCAGATACACCCGGCAGAGCAGATACCAGCTCTCCCTGTTGCAAGCGGCCGTTGTGCGGTTGCGCAGTTTGCCTCCAAATTACGGTGAATATTCCACCCACCCCTCTGAGAGAGCCCCACAAGCTACTGAGTGTATAGCGCCCGCACAGTAGAGCCTGGCAAGCTTTCCCATGCGTATTCGGTATGCCAAAACCAGTAACAAAAATGTTTATTTTCCTGAGGAAATGTTACTGGCACCCGCAAATTGATGAATAATGGGATTCAAGTAATCAAGTAAGTAATCAATTTGGGTCACACCCGGCAATGCTCAGGGGTTACTCCTGGCTCTGAACTCAGGAATTACTCCTGGTGGTGCTCACGGCACCATATGGGATGCCAGGAATCAAACCCAGGTTGGCAGCGTGCAAGGCAAACGCCCCTACCCACTGGACTATTGCTCCTGCCCCTACTGGAATTTTTTTTGAGGATGCACTGTAGTGCAGTCAAGAGCATAGCCCATATATTCATCTGGAGCCTGCATTTAGATTTTCTCCATAGCTACTTGTAAACCAGCCTCTGGTAAAACTGTCATTACATCATTATATAAATTTTGGAGATCTCTGGAATTATCACAAGCTAGGAAAATATCCATGTAGTAAATGATGTATGTACCCAGGAAATTTAGCATGAGTGGGTCGCAAAATCCCTCATCAACAATGTGTTGACACATTGTAGGTGAATTAGTCATTCCTTGTGGCAATACTGTCCATTGAAACCTATGTAAAGGACCTTTATGGTTAATAGAAGGAACTGAAAATGCAAATCTTTTACGATCATCTGGGTAGATAGGTATGTTGTAAAAACAGTGTTTTAAATCTCTGATAATTAGGGGGCTGGAGCCATAGCACAGCGCTTGCCTTGCACGCCACCGATGACCTTGCAAAGGCCTTTCTCCTTTCTTCCAGCTTATTTTATAGATAGAAATCCACAAAAACTTCCCCCACCTGGCCCATTGTGGGCTGGGCTATCTAGAGATGAATACAGGTAAACAACTCTATTGAAACGCAGCACTTCAGGTTGGCCTTTTGACTTTACAAGTGCCAGAGCTGACACAAAGCCTCCTAACAGCTGGGAGGGGCTGCAAGCTAAGTGTAACTGGAGCTTAAAGTAGGATATGTCACCCAACACAACAGGGAAAAACACATAATTTTATGGGTTTTATGCAATCTAGATGGTACCCACAAGGTTCGCCCCATTTTCTATTGTGCACCAAGGCAATTCTAAGTGTCCTGTCCTCAGTTTACTGAAAGGGTCGTGCTCCCTCCACTGCTTGAGGGCAAACTAGCATGGTCCTTCCTTTGATCTGAAAAAAAGTAGTCTCAGGTAGCCAGATTGGTGGTCTCCCTGGGAAATTTTAATTGTCCCACGCTGGGACTAGTGGGTATTACTAGGAATTGTGCCCAATCTAGATAAAATTAGAATCATAGTAGAGTTTTTTTTTTTTTGCTTTTTGGATCACACCTGACAATGCTCAGGGGTTACTCCTGGCTCTGCACTCAGGAATTACTACTGACGGTGCTCTGGAGACCATATGTGATTCCGGGATTGAACCCGGGTCGGCGATGTGCAAGGCAGATGCCCTAGCTGCTGTGCTATCGCTCAGGCCCCCATAGTAAAGATTATTATATTTCAGAAGTTACTGATTCAGAGTCAAAATGACTCTTGTAACTGCCACACTCTCTGTCAGTGTTTACACAGAAGAGAGATCTCATTAGCATGAACACTGACTCAAGGACATGTAAATAGCATAAACTGTAATTAGAGTAAACAGCAAAGATCCTAAGCTAGCTAGGCCCTGTTATCCAATATATCAAAGCTTGTTCAGTTGCAAATGAAGCTAGAGAGTTACCCGTTGTACCTGATCTGGCCCTGAGACTTTTTAAAAAAATATTTTATTACACCATTGTTAAATATACAATTACAAGATGTTCATGTTTGAGTTTTGATGCTATAGTGTTCCAGCACCCATCCCTCCACCCATGCCCATTTCCCATCACCAATGTCCCCACTTCTCTCCCGCTTCTCCCAGCCTGCCTCCATGGCAGGTTCTCCTCTCTCTCTCTCTCTCTCTCTCTCTCTCTCTCTCTCTCTCTCTCTCTTTCTTTTCTCTCCTCACTTCCCATTCTTAGGTATTGTGGATTGTAATATATACATTTAGAGATTATCATGTGTCTCTTTTTGCCTATATTCAATGCTCAGTTCTCGGATGGTATCATCATTTTCAAAGATTGTCAGCACACTGTTCCCTGTCTTACCTAATCTCTGACTCCCACACGCTTGTGATATACCAGGTTTTGAGATATTGTGCAGGCGCCCGCGCACCATGGGGATAGAGCTGTGTCCAGCTGTGGAGTCCAGACCAGAGAATAACTGTGGTCATGTTGCACGAGGCTTTCTGACTTCTGGGTGCCTGGGGAGGACAGGCCAGGGAGCAAAAACCTGACCCCGCCCCAAGACACCCCATCAGTCTAGCACAGGGTGGGCAGGCAGAGTCACAGCCCTGCACCTGAATACCTGGTGTCCTAAATACCTGGAGCAGAGCCCCAGCAGCAGTTCTGGGCGGGGCTGCTAGGCTACTGTGGAGGGAGCTGAGGTGGTGGGAAGTGACCCCTGTTCAGGCTCCCTAAAAACCTGGTTGTCGAAGTTGCTGAATCCTACATACCTGGGTTTGAACTCAGCTTCTCTCTTGGGTCGGGCTGTGTCGAGCTGTAGAGTCTGGACCACAGAATGATTGTTGTTGTGTTGTGCGAGGTTTTCTGATTCCTTCTATTCTTGAATTTATTTTCTGAGTTTCTAGAATGTAATTGATTCCACTAGTTTGATGTACCACGTGGCCACAAGCAGCCACGCGACTCAGGGAGAGCCAGATGGCAGCTCTCCCCCTGCATCTGAGTCTCTGCATGATGGCTGACAGCCCTGAGGCAGTTTGTGGGCAGGGCCACCAGGCCTCTGAGATGGGTCAAAGAGGGTAATGGGGACCTCAGCTCCATCTCCACGAACGCCTGGTGACTTCTGCCTCCAAGAGCCACCTAACTGTGGCCCTGAGACTTTTGGGGGCCAGAGCAATAGTGATGTAAATAGCAAATCACAAAATAGGAACACTACCCTGACTCCAAAAAATGAGGCCTGAGCATCCTCTTCTGACTCAGTGCTCTCTGTCAATGATAGCATCATTCAGACCTCCTGCCAAGTGGGTACAAGTTATTGAGTGGGTACAAGTTATTAAAACTCTAAGGTTAAAGTTTAAAGGTAGTACTGATGTAGGCAGATATGGGGGGGCATGGAGGGGACTGCATGGCAGTGAACTGTAGCCATTAGACTGTCACCTTTTGGAGCCAGGAACCAAGACTTGATGAGACCCATTAACCAACAATGGACACAGAGGAAGCTGGATTCACCTTCTTCTGCCCAGCCCTTAACCGCCCTCCCCCCGTCCCCCCCAGTCAACCTCAGATGGCCCAGCAGAAGATTCCAGAACATTCCAGCCCAAGAGGATAAAAGCCCCTTTGGAAATCAGTCAAGGGCTCTCCGCCATTGGAGCAGCCTCCTGATCTCCCTTGAGTGCAGAGTTATTCTCATTTTCTCTCCTTCCCAGTCCTAAAACCTCCATAATAAAATGTTTTACTTCACTGCTCGTCTAGTTCTGAAAATTCTTTTCTGTGAGGAAAACAAGAGCTCTGAGAATACCCTGGGTAAGAGCTAGGACTGACTTTCCTTTCTTGCAAAGAGCAATTCCTTGCTCCAGCCTGTGGCGGTGGCTCCCCAAGAAATCTCCAGTGATGGGGATGAATTCCCGTGCCTAGAGATCAAGGCACATCAGGTGCGACTTGACAACCACTTGATATGGCTGGTGGAGCTCACCATGCAGGGCTCATCTCAGACTTTATCAGTCTTAGCCTGACCAGCAGGCCAGTGGGCAGAGGTGACTGGAGAAAGTGACCATCTCCCCCTTCCCGCATCACATAAGCCACCTGTGGGGCCCACCTATATCAGTACAGTGGCTGAGGCCTGGCATGGAGCCGATCCAGGCCTGATGTCTGATTATAGAGCCGGGAATAATCGACAACTGAGAGATATATCTACAGAACAAAAAAAAAGAGGAGCCAAAAAGATAGTGCAGCTGTTAGGGGCGTTTGCCTGGCACCAGCCGACCTGGGTCCCATCCCAGGCATTCTATGGTCCCACGAGCACCGTCAGGATTACTCCCCTGAGCATCGCTGGATATGGGCCAAAAGCCAAAAGCCAAAAAAAAAGGGGGGGGGGGAGAGAGAGAGAGAGAAACATAACAAAGAACAAAAGACCCTAAGTTTTGCAAAGTAAATGTGGCTCAGCAGTAGAGCACCTACTTTGCATCCACACCCCTACCACACAACCACCCCACACACAGCCACCATACTTATCTTCCATACCCACACTATACAGACAGAGGGATCATTGTGAGGCTAAACTGTCCAATCGCTTGCTCCCACCTAGTCATCGTCTATGAGCTCACACTGGAGAGCGTCTGAGCCGGCGGCCCAATCTTGTCTGGGAGTGGGCGTATCCCTTTATCTGACTCATGCTCCTGAGAACATAAGTCAGGCTTGTGCCCTCCCGGGTGTAGGACCAACATCTCCCCTGCACTTGCCCGCTCCGTGGAATAACTGGACAGGACGGTGGTTCGATTCCGAGGAGAGCCGCAGAGCCTGAACCGGGCTGTAGATGGTGGGTGAGTTGGGTCCGGGCGCAGACCCAGAGGGGGCGGGAACCGTGACTGACCGGCTTCCCCTCACCTGGGGGCCACCTTGGGCGGTTTTACTAGGGTCGCCGCGATGTGACCAAATGGGGATTTCGCCGATGGACCCAACGACTATAACCCGAGTCCTTACCTCGGTTCTGGGACCCAGTGACCCCAGGTCAGGTTTGGATTCTGCCTTTACAGGGATGCTGACCCGCCACCTCTCCCGGGTCAGATGCTCAGGTCACCCTTGGTCCAGCCCCCTCTTGGTGAAGAATGGGAGATTCTGACCTCCACCTGGGGTCCCCGTGGGAAAGAGTCTTCAGGATCTTTCTTGTCCCTGGGAGAGCAGGTGGCCGCCTAAGTCCTTCGCCCCTTAAAAGGAGGATGGACAGGAGCCGGAGCAATAGTCCAGCGGGTAGGGCATTTGCCTTGCACACAGCCGACCCAGTTTCGATCCTCGGCATCCATTTTGGTCCCCGAACACCGCCAGGGAGTAATTCCAGAGTGCACAGCCAGAAGTCACCCCTGAGCATCGCTGGGTGGACCCCAAAAAGCAAAGAATAAATAGATTAGATAGATAGATAGATAGATAGATAGATAGATAGATAGATAGATAGATAGATAGATAGATAGATAGATAGATAGATAGATAGATAGATAGATAGATAGATAGATAGATAGATAGATAGATAGATAGATAGATAAGTAAATGAATAAATGAATAGGTGAATAAATGATGAGTGGATGAATAAATAAATAAATAAATAAATGGACAGATAGATGGATAAATAAATAAATAAATTGATGAATAAATTGATAAATAAAAGGAGGATGGAGGAACGGAGTGGGGTGGGGGTGGGGGCGCTTCCTGCTAGACACGGCGCTGGGAGCTGGGCGCAGGCACTGACCACGTAGTATATTGTCTATATCATACAACACACATTCACTGTTTTATCTTTTTGGGGTCTCCCGGTGCGCTCAGCCAATGAAACTGGTGGTTCAGTTCCGGCAACCGAGGATGTGGTGCTGCTCGGGTCCCCCAGCTGCGGATCACCTAGAAGCACCACCGCAGCGACCATGCACTGGGCCCTGCGTGGGACAATGTGCCTTGATGCTTAGGCACAAGTGGTGGAATTCCCGCTGTGTCTTCCAGGTTATTATCTGAATTATTTTTCGCCTTTCGAGACATTTTTTGTTTTTTGGACATATTTAAATTTCTACTAAGTTTAACACATAGGAAAAAATAAGCAGAATTTCAGGTTGTGAACAAATTAACAGTTTATGGGAAATCCTAGTGCTGTGCTGAACAAAAACAGCTGAAATAGACTAAGAGTAAAGGAGCTTAAAAACAGTGTCGTCTGCTATTCTCCCTGCCCCACCCCTGCTAGATATTACATTGTTTAAAATTTTTTAAATTGACTTATCATGATGATTATGATAATTATTATTATTTACTTTTTGGGTCACACTCGGCGATGCTCAGGGGTTACTGGTGTTGGGTTTTTGGTCTCACTCAGGCTCGTTTTCCATCCTTAGGACATTCGCGGTTTCAGGCCATCTCCGTAATCTTGTTCTGCTTATTTCCCAACTATCCTATTTCTTTGTTTTCAATTGGTTGCCTCCAGCCTATTGAGCACTCTAGCCCTCCACCTGGTTCTTTAATTTGGTGTGAGTAGGGATAGATTTGTTCTCAGGGGTTGTGTTTGACTCTGTTCAGGATTCAGTCTTGTTTCAGTACTGATTTCCATAGGGTTGAACCAGACTACATTTCTGCCAGTAGTGGATGAGATGTTCCTTTTTCACAACATTCACACCAGTATGGGAAGTTCCCATTACTTTCAATATGTGCCATTCTCAATGGTGTGAGATGGTACCTCATTGTCGTCTTGACCTGGATTTCCCTAATCTTAAATTACTGAGCAGTTTTTCATGTGCCTGTTGTCCCCTGTGAGAAGTCCCTGTTCATTTCCTCTCCCCATATTTGACAGGGATTTTGTATCTATCTGTCTGTCTGTCTGTCTGTCTGCCTGCCTGTCTGTCTGTCTGCCTATCTATCTATCTATCTATCTATCTATCTATCTATCTATCTATCTATCTATCTATCTATCATCTATCTATCTGTCTGTCTGCCTATCTTTTATCTATTCATCTGTCTATCTATCTATCTATCTATCTATCTATCTATCTATCTATCTATCTATCTATCTATCTATCTATCTATCTATCTATCTATCTATCTATCTATCTATCTATCTATCTATCTATCTATCTATCTATCTATCTGTCTGTCTGTTTTCTATCTCTATCTATCTATCTGTCTGTCTGTCTGTCTGTCTGTCTGTCTGCCTATCTTTTATCTATCCATCTATCCACCTATCTATCTGTCTGTCTTCTATCTATCTATCTATCTGTCTGTCTGTCTGTCTGTCTGTCATCTATCTATCTATCTATATCTGTCTGTCTGTCTGTTTGTCTGCCTGTCTGTCTATCTATCTATTATCTATCTATCTGTGCTTTTGGGGTCACACCCTGTGATACTCAGGAGTTACTCCTATCTCTGTACTAAGGAATGAGTCCTCATGGTGCTTAGGGGACCATATGGAATGCTGAGTATTGAACCTGATTGTCTGCATGCTGCAAGGCGAACACCATAGTTTCAGTGCTATAGCTCTGGCTCTGATTTTTTGGACTTTTTTGATGCTGATATTTGTGTGTTCTTTATATGTCCTGGATACCAACCTTTTTTTTTCTTTTTTGGATCGCAACTGGCAATGCTCAGGGGTTACTTCTGGCTCTGCACTCAGGAATTACTCCTGGCAGTGCTCGGGGACTATATGGGATGCCGGGGTCATCCACGTGCAAGGCAAACGCCCCTACCCGCTGTGCTATTTCTCCGGCCCCAGGATATTAACCTTTCATCTGATGTGTTGATCACAAGTATTTTCTCCTATTCAGACATCTTTCTTTGAGTGTTAGCTTGAATATCATTTGCCATGCAGAAACTTTAGTTTCCAATCGTCTGATTTGTTTGTTTTTGATCCTGTCACTGTTGCCAATGGCCTTGTATCATTGAAGACACCTTTTAAGTTCAGATCTTGAAGTGTTCTGCATATATTTTCTCAGTGTATTTTATGTTTGTGGTGTTTTCTAGAGTCTCTTCAGCCTGTGGCAGCTGGTTAGCTCTCGTTTACTTATAGGGAATTTCATACAAGCCCTAGTTTTTTTTTTGGGGGGGGTCACACCTCCAATGCTCAGGGGATGTTCCTGGCTCAGCACTCATAAATTACTCCTGATGGTGTTCAGGGGACCATACAAGATGCTGTAGATCGAACCCAGGTCTGCCATGTGTAAGACAAATGCCCTCCCTATTGTCCTATTGCTCAGTTCTCCCCAAAAGCTCTAGTTTTGAGTGACCTTGAATTATAGGACAAGTGTTTGGGATCTGGATGGATGTTCCATTGCCTTGAGCCACAAAGATATATGATGCCTAAGAGGACATACC
Organism: Cryptotis parvus; assembly: GCA_021461705.1. Classification (NCBI taxonomy): domain Eukaryota; kingdom Metazoa; phylum Chordata; class Mammalia; order Eulipotyphla; family Soricidae; genus Cryptotis; species Cryptotis parvus. The sequence continues at coordinate 43,343 of JAJIBD010004671.1, read as the reverse complement.
CTGTAGTAGGAATCCTACCTGGAGGAGAACCCTGTGACCTGAGCCCTTTGCTACCTACCATGGGCAGAGCACATCACAGGCAGGGGAGATCCTAAATAACATGACCAAGAAATAACTGAGGTTCTGCCCCAGGTAAATCAGATCCAGAGGATTATGCCTCCTAGAATTTGATCAGTACTTACTCCTGATCTGTATTCAGTGATCTCTCCTGGTGGGCTCTGAGGACCATATGAGGTGCCAGGGTTTGAACCTGAATGATTGCATGCAAGGCAAGTGCCCTATCCATGGTACTCTCTCTCTCTCTCTCTCTCTCTGAGCCCACACTTATTTCTTTATTTTGCCTCATTGCGTCCTACACTGACTTAGAAAATTTTTTGTCTCTTATAGGGGTCTGGTGGTCTTTCTGGGAGTTCTCTTCTTAAACTTTGCAGCCTTTACTCCCCATTGCATGAAGTAGAATTTTGCACAAGGAGACAGTGGTCCGATCCTGTTTGGAATTTTGGGACAACAGCAACATCGGTCAGGCAAAACCTTCGATTGAAGATGATGTGGTCAATTTCATTGTGGAACTGTCCACCAGGGGATTCCCATGTCCAACGTTTCGATTCAGCCTTCTGGAACTGTGGAGTTCCCATGAATGGTCTTGGTGGATATGATGAACTCAGATAGTCTCTCACCCTGTTCATTCCATTCTAGGCCATGGGTCCCGATGTGGATTTCTTCGACCGATCTTCTCAGTTCTATCTTGGCATTAAAATCACCAACTATGATCTTGTAGAAAGTGTGATCTTTTTTTTATAGAACTTCCCCAGTTCCATGTAGAATTTCTCAGTTTTTTCTTCCTTGTATGTGAATGTGGGTGCATAGACAACGAAGATAGAAACTGCTGACAGTGGGCCACATCTCTTCAAGTGTAATCGTCCTATCTGGTTTGTTAGGCATTCAAATGAATCAACGTTTGTGGCCATGTTCGTGTTGACAATGACACGGACGCCACCGATGGCTCTTTCATCGCATGTTCCGAGGAACAGTTCTTCGGTGTCAAAAACAGCATGATGCAATTGACGCCTCCTCATCTCAGTCAGACCAATGATGTCATACTTGATCTTTTGCGCATGCACCATCAGGTCCTCGAAACGTGCATTGAAAGTACAGACTGTCATTTTAGTCCTTCTTCATTTTGGCAGCTTAGTATGGCCTTGAAATTTTATCAGGCCCTCCTTGTTCAGGCACCACTCTTTGCACCACTGCGGCAACATGGGAAGATACCATCATTGATGACATCGATGAAGAATACAACCTACTGGTTCAGCACCTCCATGATTGTGCAAAGAATGCCTAGAGAAAAAAAAACCACAAAAGGATGCCTGTCTTCAAAAACTCTTGAGCTCATTCGCCAACGTGGCAAGGCCACGAGCCTCAGGCGACCAAATGCTAACATCCAAGCTTGCAAAGCAGTGCAGAGAAGTGATAAAGGAAGACCTCAAAGAGAGAAGAGAAGAAATACTGGCCGATGCAGAAGAAGCTGGGAAAAGCATTCGCAATGCCCGCCTGTCCTTCGCCAACTATAAGACCAAGATGACTGCCCTCCAACGTCCTGATGGATCTATCACATCTTCCAGAAAGGCAATGGAGAAGATTATCCATGACTTCTACTCAGATCTCTTTGATAGCCATGTCCACCTGCCACATACTAAATTATTCAGGATGGATATGTCGTTCCCAACGTTCTCCCTTCTGAAATTCAACATACCATTTCATCAGTAAAGAAGGAAACAGCACCAGGCCCAGACAAAATCAGACCTGAACATCTGAAGAATCTGCCATCAGTACTTATCAGTACACTGGCTTGGCTCTTCACATACTACCTGTCCGAATGCAAGGTGCCCTGCAGGGGTGCCCACCCAGGGACCCCAGATGTTGGGGGAACACCGCCGGGGTCCCCGACAGTGCCGGGAAGCGAGTTCCCTTCTACCTCCGGGCCGGAGGGAAATGGATGAAGACTTAGGAATCCGATGAAGTTTTAAAAAGGGCTTTACTATCACAGGTTCCAATATACAATCCAGAGCAGGGAAAACCTCCGGACTCTGGGTTCCCAGCTAGGCCCCAGCCAGGTGTAGGCCAAGATGGCTGCCACCACGTGTTGAGGCCCAACAGAGAATGGAGAGGACAGAGAAGCAAAACACCAAGGGAAGCCGAAATGGCAAAAGGGGGAAAAAAAAGAGAGCTTCTTTCTTCTTGCAGCTTATTCTATAGCTAGAAATCCGCCCAAACTTCCCAGCCTGGCCCATTCTGGGTTGGGCTATCTAGAGATGAAAACAGGAAAATAGCTCTATAGAAATGTAGCAACTTTAGGAGATCATCTGGCTTCTTCTGCATTGGCCAGTATTTCTTCTCTTCTCTCTTTGAGGTCTTCCTTTATCACTTCTCTGCACTGCTTTGCAAGCTTGGATGTTAGCATTTGGTCGCCTGAGGCTTTGCCTTGCCACATTGGCGAATGAGCTCAAGAGTTTTTGAAGACAGGCGTCCTTTTGTGGTTTACAAGAACCCAGAGCTAATTCAAAGCCTCCTAGCAGAGCTGGGAGGAGCTATAAGCTAAATGTAACTTCCCCTGGCAGGAAGGGTCAAATGCCCTCAGGTAATTTCTCCCAGCACCTCACCTAATGCCTGATCGAAGATCTGCCTGGAATTGTGTTTATAGGGTAGAGAAGGGGGTTTCTGATATGGCATGTCTCTGTACCCAAGACTATACTAATGCCAGTTAAATATTTCTCCAAGCCTTCACAAGAGTCTCATCTACTTCACGGTAGTTTTGTATTTTAGTTGCCTTTGAGTTATCAGGGGAGCCATGCTTGCTTGCTTGGAGGCAAACAGCATTTCTCTCTGGTCTAATTACTTAGAGATCCAACGTGGCCAGGCAAATATGCTTAAGATCTAGCTAGTCCCATGATGAATGTAGTAGCATGAAAGTGAAAGAAGGCAGCAACCCAACAACCCCCTCCCCAACCAGGCAGACCTTCTCATGAAAAATTACCATTTTAGGGGCCTAAATAACCCTTTCGTTAATATTAAATGGTGTGAAGGAAAAGTTCATTAAGCTCTAAGGGTGAAAGGGGAAGCCTGAGACCAGACCGCAAAGAGTTAACAGGAGCACACTAAAATAGTGGATGTGCTCTGCAAGTAGGCCAGATAAAGCCGAAGGCCTCCCAACCAAATGTAAAGGAAGAAACCCCAGCTATAACCTTGAGGAACATTCTGATATGGTGTGCACCCTGCACCTGGAAAAACCACAAGCTTGTTGTACTGTAAAAGTTTCTTTTGTCTCAGAATGCTATAAAAACTGTGCTGTATCTCAGTTCGGGGCTCTTAGCCTCTACCCTGCCATTGGTTATGCTGAAAGCCCCAGGATGCTTGAAAAATAAAATAAAACCATAGGCCCGGTCTCTCAGAGTTTTCCTTGATAGGTGTGGCGTTCTGAGGCTCCCAATCGGTCACCCCATCGGGTGGCCAACCCTTTCAAGAGAATATTTATACTAGCCAGTATAGAATACATGGTCAGATAAGACTGCCACATTTAGACTACCCCCATATCTATGAAGTGACCTGCAGGGAGGCAATCCAGGGCAGATGCAGAGGCCTAGGCTTTTAGGTGTCCTGCAACAGTGCCCTCCCATTGGAAAACCAGCAAGACAGTTCTACTGTTCAAGAAGGGAGACATCTATGACATTGGCAACTATTGCCCCATCTGCCTCTTGTCTGTCATCTACAAGCTGTTCACTCGGGTCATCCTGAACAGGATTGGCAGAACATTAGATGAAGGGCAACCATGCGAGCAAGCTGGTTTCTGAAAAGGATTCAGCATAATCGACCATATCCACACGGTAACCAAGCTCATTGAAGTTTGTAGGGAGTACAAGATGCTGCTTTGTGTCACGTTCATTGATTTAAAGAAAGCCTTTGATTCTGTGGAGACTGAAGCAGTCATCGAAGCCCTAGCCAAACAGGGTGTTCAAACCCAATACATCAAGATCCTTCGTGAGCTGTATTACGGATTCACCACCAGGATCTCACCATTCTACAAAGAAGTGATCATCAATGTCAAAAGAGGGTTTTGGCAGGGTGATACCATTTCACCAAAACTCTTCAGCGCCACCCTTGAGAACATCATGCGACAATTAGAATGGGAAGGAATGGGAGTTAGGTATGGATGGTCGGCAACTAAACTACCTCCACTTCGCTGATGACATCGTTCTAATAATACCAAACATTAGCCAAGCAGCACAAATGCTGGCAACTTTGACCAAGAATGTGGAAAGATAGGTCTACAGCTGAATCTCAGCAAAACTATGTTCATGAAAAATGAACTAGTTCCAGAGGCCCCATTCACTCTCAATGGAACAAACATCTCTGAATGCAACAGTTATGTGTACCTAGGTCGAGATGTCAACATGATGAATGACCTAAAACCTGAGCTGCGCAGGAGGAAGAGAGCGGCATGGAATACCTTCAAAAACATCGAAGAAACAGCAAAAAAGAAAAAGAACCTCCGGCTCCGGGCACATCTCTTTAACTCTACCATTCTCCCTGCTTTAACATATGCCTCAGAGACCTGGGCCCTACGAAAGCAGGATGAGAATGCTATTTGGGTTTCCCAAAGAGGAATCGAAAAGAGCTATGCTTGGAATATCACGCCTCACTCAAGTGAAAGAAGGAATCCGGAGCTCCGACCTCTGTCACTGTTCCAGAGTCAGGGACGCTGTCTTGTTTGCCAAGGCATCAAAAATCAGATGGGCTGCCATTTTCGCTGTCCGGACGCTGAGAAATGGCCTCACGACCAGATTAACAGAGCAAAACCAGTTCAAGCCCAGGTAGGCGGCTCCCAGAAGCGGGAATCACTGGGAATTCGTCAGATGGAGTCAGGGTTCGGCCATTCCCCTCTCCATTTTGTCGAGCCTGGTGGCCCTGCTCAGGACCTGCCCTGGGGCCATCAGCCATAGCATGAAGAGGCTCACAAGCGGCTGGGGAGGCTGGAACTTGGCTCGCCCAGGGCCCAGCTGACTATGGGACCCCCAGGAGGGCAGACGGGTTTTGGGAGTGGGCCCATCACCTCTGGGGGTCCCGGAAGCAGCTGGATGAGACTCGCCCATCACACTAGCCACCATTTTCGCTGTCCGGATGCTGGGAAACTGCCTCACGACCAGATTAACAGAGCAAAACCAGTTCGAGCCCAGGTCGCGGCGGCGCGTGGTCCATTAAAATAGTGAAAACAGTGATGTCTTTTGGTGCACTGCATTCCACGAAGAGCAGGAAGGTTTGGCGGGAGGGGAGAGATAAAGAGGAGAGAGATGACATACAGAACCAGCCAAGTAGTTGAGGTGTGGGAGGGGGAGGGAGGTGGGGACATTGGTGATGGGAGATGGGTTTGGGTGGAGGGATGGGTGTTGGAACACTGTAGAACCAAAACTCTACATGAGCATCTTTCAATTGTATGTCTAAAATGGTGTAATAATATTTGGGGAAATAATAAAATAAAATTAAATAAAAAAAAAGAACTACCTAAACCTAACACCCAAAAAAAAAAAAAAATCAGATGGGCTGGACATGTAATGCAATTTGGAGATGACCGCTGGACTAGAGCCGTTACCGACTGGATCCCATGGGATGTAAAAGATCACTTGGCCGCCCACCTACAAGATGGTCAGACTTCTTCGTCAAGCCCCTGAACAAACGGTTTGAGGCTCTTCGTATTCCTGAAGAAAGAAGATGACATTGGGCTACACTGGCACGTGATAGGGTCAAGTTAAAATATTACTGGTGCCCGCTCGAGCAAATTGAAGAATAACGGGATGTCAAGTGATCAAGTAATAGGGGGTCTGGAGATAACTTGTCAGAGCACATGCCTCAGATTTGCTAGGCCCTGCCTGACCACCAAATGGCCTGAGTCTTCAGTGTCCAACCTTGGTTTTGTCCCCATGAGCATTGCTAGAACTCTTAGTGACCCCCCCAAATCTACCATTAGATGTGGTGACTTATAAAAATGAATTTAATCACATAATTTGATATGCAAAGTCAGACATGGATTCTGACATTTCTGTCACTTGTATGACCTTCCTGGTACTTCTGAAGAATTTGTCAGGTATTTCTGCCTCATAATAAAGATAAAAACTTGGGGCCAGAGCGACAGCTCAGTGGGTAGGGCATTTGCCTTGCACATGGCCGGCCCATGCCAGCCCGGTTCGATCCCCAGCATCCCATATGGTCCCCTGAGCACCGCCAGGAGTGATTCCTGAGTGCTGAGCCAGGAGTAACCCCTGAGCATTTGGGTCAGGAGTAACCCCCTGACCCAAAAAAAAAAGCAAAAAAAGAAAAAAAAGAAAAAGGAAAGATAAAAACTTAACAAAACTGTCTTTAGGACTTCGATAATATTGGCAGAGTTGCATGATTTTTTTTTCCTTTTTTGGGTCAGACTCAGCAATGCTCAGGGGTTACTCCCATCTCTTCATTCAGGAATTACTCCTGGTGCTTTGGGGGGAACCATATGTGATGCCAGGGAATCAAACCCAGGTCGGCTGTGTGCAAGGCAAAAGTTCTACCCGCTGATCTATTGCTCTGGCCCCTGGAGTCCCCTGATTTTTACATCAGGCATTCTGAGTTTTGCCTAGTGTGATTACATTTGTCACACAGTTAAGCCACTTCTGTTCTTGACACTACATTCAAGGAAATAGGAACAAGTTAGATATTTGAAGAGTATATGAGGGCCCGTAGCAATAGCACAGCAGGTAGGGCGTATGCCTTGCACACAGCCGACCTGGATACGTATCCCGGCATTCCATATGGTCCCCCGAGCACCACCAGGAGTAATTCCTGAGTGAAGAGCCAGGAGTAACCCCTGAGCATTGCCGGGTATGACCCAAAAAGCAAAAAAAAAAAAAGTATCACGGAAACCAAATCATCAACAGCTTTGTAACTGTCTGTTTCATAGTGATCAATAAATTTTTATATATAAAATATATTAATATCACTTTTCTTCCTGTTGTTCATCGATTTGCTCAAGTGGGACCAGTAACATCTACATACATCCTGTCACATGCTAGTGTAGCCCAAGGGCATGTGCTTGTTTCAGGAATGTGAAGAGCCTTAAACCATTCCTTCAGGTCATTGGAATGAGGTCTATAATTATTACTGTTTTTTATTGATGGCCATTTATTGATGAACCACGCAGCCACTTTGAGACGGCGAAAGATTGACTATTCTGCTGGCTGGAGTCCAGATGTTGAAAATGGCGGCCCTGATGGTGTGGGGGTTCCTCTGGCTTCTTGTGAGGCTCTGCTGGGATGGCGGGCCAGGGCTCGAACCCACCTTCCCTCCTGAGTACCTCATGATCAGCTGGGTACAGGGAGAATGGGTAGCAGCTCTGCCCATGTGTCTGAGTCTCTGGATCAGGCATACCTGGGCTTGAAATAGACTGCTGTAGGGTGGGACTCTGGCTAGAAGGGCTTGTGATCAGCTCTTCTGCTGGGTGGAGCACTGACAAGCTGTGGAGTCTGGATGTTGAAAATGTCAGCCCTGGGGCCAGAGCGATAGCCCAGTGGGTAGGGCGTTTGCCTTGCACGCAGCAGGCCCATGCCGGCCTGGGTTCGATCCCTGGCATCCCATATGGTCCCCAAGCACTGCCAGGAGTGATTCCTGAGTGCAGAGCCGCTGGGCTATCGCACGGACCTTAAGGCTCTTTTCGTTCCTGGAGCAAGCAGATGCCTTTGGGCTACACTAGCATGTGACAGGATGTATGGAGATGTTACTGGTGCCCGCTCAAGCAAATCGATGATCAATAGGAAGACAAGTGATACAAGTGATGTGATATACTGAGGCCGGAGCAATAGCCCAGCAGTAGGGCATTTGCCTTGCAGCGGTCGGCCTGTGCCGCCCGGGTTTGATCCCGGCATCCCATATGGTCCCCGAGCACCGCCAGGAGTAATTCCTGAGTGCAGAACCAGGAGTAACCCCTGAGCATTGCCGGGTGTGACCCAACAAGCAAAAAAAAAAAAAGTGATGTAAGATATATATATATATATATATATATATGTGTGTGTATATATATATATACACACACATATATATATATATATATGTGTGTGTGTGTGTGTATCTATCTAGAACCCACCATCCCAGCAGAGCCTCGCAACAAGCCAGACGACCTCTCACTCCATGAGGGCCTCCATTTTCCACATCCAGACTTCTCTCTCGTCAGACCTCCACCCAGCAGACCAGCCTATCAGCGCCCGGCTCATCGAGTTCCATCCTGCAGCAGTCTTTTCTTAAATCCGGCTCAGGTATGCCGGTCCAGAGACTTTGCAGACATGGGGCAGAGCTGCTACTGGCTCTCCCTGTGACCAGCCGCTCACGAGGCGCCCCGGGAGGGATGGTGGGTTCTAGCCCTGGCCCACCATCCCAGCAGAGCCTCGCAACAAGCCAGACGACCTCCCACTCCATGAGGGCCTCCATTTTCCACATCCGGACTTCTCTCTCGTCAGACCTCCACCCAGCAGACCAGCCTATCAGCGCCCGGCAAGCGGCCGCGGTTCATCAATAAATGCTTGACTTAGAGATGCCTACAAGAGTATGCTAACTGCACGGCAGAGCCTGGCACGCTACCCGTGTTGTATTTGATATATATGCCAAATACCAGTAACAATTATAGACCTCATTCCGGAATGGATTGAGGCTCTTTATGTTCCTGGAGCAAGCAGATGCCCTTGGGCTCTACTAGCATGAGACAGGACATATGGAGATGTTACTGGGGCCCGCTCGAGCAAATCGATGATGAACGGGAAGACAGTGACAGTGATATCTATCTATCTATCTATCTATCTATCTATCTATCTATCTATCTATCTATCTATCTATCTATCTATCTATCTATCTATCATTCATATATAACTAAATGGCTTGGGGGAACAATGATCCGAATATAAGTATTAGTGATGATTGATTGTTCCATGGTTTTAGCCTATATAAAAATTTTGACCATTTGATGATGCCTGTTTGAATAACAATGGGTATTTTTACGCGGATGACTTTTAATTCTGGCGTATAAAATAAGTTGAATTAAATTTTATTTTGTATTTGGATCTGGGAAGTCTCCATTTAAAAGTGAGTCTGAGAAATCCACAGTGAGTCTGACTTCTGTGTCCTTGCTACACTGCATATTTGAATGCCATGAGGGGACCTGGCTCCAGTTCTTCATGCACAGCTGTGGCACCACCTGTTCCAGCCCACCTGTCCCCCACAAGCCTAATAATCCTGGTTTTTTCCTATTGTGATGTGAAAATTAGAAGCTGCATTTTTGGTTCCATGCTCTTTCTAAATCTATGTGCTCCTTGAATCTGGAAACTTTCTGGGAACATCCTAGCACCAGCAAAAATTGTTAGCTTGAGAAATGCCTTATCTTGCTCATCGAACCACTGGTAAGGGAACATGGGAAGACCTCTGGTAAGGGAACTACCTAACTCAGTCCTTTGAGATGAAACTTCCCGACTTGCTTCACTCTGTGCAGCGTGATAAATGAGTGTGCACTAATGCCCTACCAGAGTGCTCTTGAAGCCCAGGAATTTGTCAATGTCTTCAAGTGCTCTGCCTAGTCCTGACTTTCCTGTGTATTGATCAACCTGACCCTCCTGTGTATTGATCAACCTCCTTGTTCTCTCGTCATAAGTGATAGGTTAAAGGAACTTGTTACAAGACTAGACTCTTTCTCCCCAAGGTCATCTCTCTTAGCCATTTCTCCAATCACACTTGTTTGTTTCTCATACCACAGTGATTCTTTTTTCCATCTAAGGATTTTAGCCTCATTGTCAAGAGGTGGCAATCTGCTCATTTGTATACCAAAGACTCAATAATATTTATAAAGACAAAACAATTTATAAAGACAAGGTCCTCTTTGCGGCCCGGGACTAGTACAGCTGCTAGGGTGTTTGCCTTGGATGCAGCCAATTTGGTTTTGGTTCCTGATACTCTTATGGTTCCCTGAACCTCACCAGGAGTGACTACTGAGTTCAGGTCCAGAAGTAAGTCCTGAGCACCACTGGATGTGGCCCCAAAACAACCAAATAATGAAACCAAAGATAAATGAAACAAATATATTAAAACATACCCTCTGGTCCTATCTGAGGTTCCTATTCTTGTTTATTGAAGCGCTGTTTTCCCCTGCAGATCTGCTGTGATACAAAACAGCAATAAAAAAGAATAAAAGGAAAGAAAAAGATAGTGAAAGCCCATCACCTGAAAATGCATTGTTCTTTGTTTTATAAGTATGTCTTTATCTATCTATCTATCTATCTATCTATCTATCTATCTGTCTGTCTGTCTGTCTGTCTGTCTGTCTGTCTGTCTGTCTGTCTGTCTGTCTGTCTGTCTGTCTGTCTGTCTGTCTGTCTGTCTGTCTGTCTGTCTGTCTGTCTATCTCTATTTATTTTGGGTTTTGATAACACCTGGCAATGCTCATGAGTTACTCTTGGCTCTGCACTCAGGAATTACTCCTGGTGGCACTCGGGGTACCCTATGAGATGCCAGGGATGGAACCCAGGTTGGTTACATGAAAGGCAAATGCCCTCCCCGCTGTGCTATTGTGCCGGTGCCCCTACCCGTTGTCCTTTTACTCTCAGAAGGCCCAGAAGCACACTGTAACATGAAGACAAAAAGTGACCATTTTAATCATATAGTAGAGAAAGGATTATAATAAAAAAGTACTTCTTTATAAGAGGCAGAAGAATAAATCCAAACCACTTCACAAAAACCCTGCTGTTCCAGCACAATAAGATAATTTTTACTGACTGAAATTTGCTTAGAAAGATGTGAAGGGAGAGGACAGGTAGTACTTATTCAGGACAGAACAGGTCCTGAGAGAGCTGAAACTGCACATCCTTAGCATGAGTAAGAGAAAAATTCAAAGTGCTGAACCCATAGGGAATGGTTTCCAAATACCCCCAAAGGTTGCTTCTAATTGTGACCCTGAAAAATCATTTCAGGTGGTTTGAAAAACACCAGGGTTTACAAAGTGGTTTATAATACAGTTATTTCAGTCAGACATTTTCCCACAATCCCCCACCAAGGGAACTTTCCCTCCTTGTCTTCAGTTTCCCTCCTACCCACCAGCCTGATGCATGAGCAGGCACATAAAATTTTTATTTCATATTATTTGCTCAGAAAAAAAACCTGAGTGGAATGCAAATAATCAGAAAATACATTTTTGGGCTGGAGGCGAAAGTCCAGCGGGTAGGGCGTTTGCCTTGGGCTGCGGCCGGCCTGTGCCAGCCCGGTTCGATCCCCAGCATCCCATATGATCCCCTGAGCACTGCCAGGAGTAATTCCCGAGTGCAGAGCCAGGAGAAACCCCTGAGCATTGCTGGGTGTGACCCAAAAAGAAAAAAAAATACATTTTAAAAAAGTCAATTTGTGATGACTGCTTAAATATAGTGTATTATAGACTGCCTTTTCTCACATATAATGAAGATGCTAGTCTTAAATTCTAGCATCTAAAATATAGTCCATTGAATTTTTTTGTACTTAAGTTTCATTGTAATTGTGTCTTTCAGTAACAGAAATTATTTTGGCTTGTATTTGGGTCACATCCAGCGGTGCTCAGGGGCTTACTCCAGGCTCTGGTCTCAGGGATCACTCCTGGTGTTGCTTGGGCATTATATGGGTAGTCGGGAATCAAACCTGTGTGGACCCCAGGCAAGGCAAGCGACCTCCACACTACTAGTTTCTGTCTCATTCTCCTGACATTGTTTTCTGCAAGAACAGAAGAGATTAGGAAAGCTGGGCAGAAATGAGTATTTGGACATCCACAGCAGGAAGGAGATCCTGGGTGACCCGACTTCTTCAGGCATCTGACTAGTCCCAGCCTGAGGGTGATAGTGTACACCTGTGGTGGTCCCTTCCTCCTCTGTGGCTTCTCACATACACCCCAAAACATACACATGCTGCTTAATCTTCATAAACACTCCACAAGTGGTACAACTGAGCTATCCTGGCCTGACCAGAAGAGACTCCAGCAGGACAATCTGTGGGTTGGAGTCAGACAAGAAGGCCAGGCCCACAGCCATGCCCTGCTCAAGTCCCTCAAGGTTCAGGCCTCTACAAATGCACTTCAGGAACACATACAGTCCAGATATGATCTAGAGCTTACTGCAGACCAGCCCCAAAGTGGGGGAACAGGAAGTGAGCCCTGAGGAAACCTTAATGACCCAGCCAGGGAGAGCCCAGAGAAGGCTTCAACCTCTTAAGACAGGAGAAACAACAGCAGGTACAAAGGGCCCAAAGGAGAACATGAAAGAACAAAGTAAAGTTCCAAGTTCCTTTCCCTTGACAACACCATAGCCACTGACACTGATGGGTAGAGAAAGCCCGAAATTGGGGTAGTTTGGGGAAAACCCTCTCTAACCATTTTTGCAAAGTGGAAGCTGGCTTGATTTCTGCTTTTGAATCACAGACACACAGGTGAATTAATCTTTCCTTTTACTTTTTGTCTGTTTTGTTTTGGAGACACGTGCCGGTGCTCAGCGGTTTGATGCCCAGCATCCCATATGAGCATTGCCAAGAGTGCCCCAAAGAGCCAAATAAGTAAAATAAAGCAAATTGGGGCCAGAGGGATAGCCCAGCGGGTAGGGCGCTTGCCTTGCACGCAGCCGGCCTATGTTCGATCCCTCCTGGCATCCCATATGGTCCCCTGAGCACCGCCAGGAGTGATTCCTGAGAGCAGAGCCAGGAGAAACCCCTAAGCGCCGCCAGGTGTGACCCAAAAAGAAAAAAAAAGCAAATTATTTTTTAAATAAAAATAAAGCAAATAAAGGTGAATGAAGCAAAAATCCCACTTTATCTTTCTGTGATACGTCAAAAAAAAAATTAAAAGTACGAGTTTGTGCGGGCTGGAGCGATAGCCCAGCGGATAGGGCGTTTGCCTTGCACGTGGCCGCCTGTACCGGCCCAGGTTCTATCCCCCGCGTCCCATATAGTCCCCTGAACCCAAAAAAGAAAAAAAAAAAAGTACGAGTTTGTAAGAACACCCATTTTCTATTTTTGCTTTTTGGGTCACACCCAGCGATACTCAGGGGTTACTTTTGGCTCTGCGCTCAGGAATGACTCCTGGCAGTGCTGGGGGGTCATATGGGATACCGGGCTTGAACCCGGGTCGGCCACGGGCAAGGCAAACTCCCTACCCGCTGCACTATCGCTCTGGCCCTCAAACATCCATTTTTATAATTGAGTTTTCTGGGATGCCAGTTCCTTATTTTCAGATTATGTACATGAATGCATTTACCCCTTTCTCTAGGTTGGTGTCTCCTGGGAAACACACACACACACACACACACACACACACACACACACACACTCTTCTGAACATTTCTCAGGCTCTGCTTCGAATCTCCTTCTCAATAATGAACTCTTGGGGGCTGGTGCGATAGCATAGTGGGTAGGAAACACACACACACACACACACACACACACACACACACACACCCTCTGAATATTTCTCAGGCTCTGCTTTGAATCTCCTTCTCAATTCTCAATAATGAACTCCTGGGGGCTGGTGCGATAGCATAGTGGGTAGGAAACACACACACACACACACACACACACACACACCACACACACACACACCCTGAATATTTCTCAGGCTCTGCTTGAATCTCCTTCTCAATAATGAACTCCTGGGGGCTGGTGCGATAGCATAGTGGGTAGGAAACACACACACACACACACACACACACACACACACACACACACACACACACACACACACACACACACACACACACACACACACACACACACACACACACACACACACACACACACACACACACACACACACACACACACACACACACACACACACACACACACACCCCTGAATATTTCTCAGGCTCTGCTTCGAATCTCCTTCTCAATAATGAACTCCTGGGGGCTGGTGCGATAGCACAGTGGGTAGGGCGTTTGCCTTGCACGCAGCCGACCAGGGTTCAATCCCCCAGCATCCCATATGGTCCCCAAGCACCGCCAGGAGTAATTCCTGACGTCACTGGGTGTGACCCAAAAAAGCCAAAAAAAAAAAACTCCTTTCGGAGGTTTCTAATTTGTGGGAATCATGAGGCCGTGATTAGGTAGCAAAGTTCAACCACCTCTGGGTCCAAACGCTGCAAAACAGCTGAGCCAGATTCAGTAAAAACAGCGGAGAGGCCAGATGGAGCGGACGCGGAGGATTGTGGGAAATGTAGTCCGCGCAGACGCAATTCCTGGGGTGCTGTGACCACTTCCGGATTCTTTCTGAATTGTCTGAAGGAACCGTGCATTTTCTACCGCAATTTCCTTATTTTTGTGTCCTTGTGGGCTGTTCCTGAAACTTCCTCCACGTGGCCGACGGTTCCTCAAGTCCTTTGTGACGCTGAAGGAGGATCTGAGTCGCCGGACACCGGTTGGGAAGAAGCAGGAGGTGGGTGAGGGGCCGGGAGCGCGCTGTGAGGCTGACGGCGGATCGGGCTCTGGAAACCAGGAGTGGGGAGCTGAGCCGGTGAGTGAGCGGGTAAAGGTGGGAGAAGTGGGGTCCCGGGAGCAAGTTTTAGCCATGTGAGAGCGATCCCCCTCCTGCTTGGCCCGTCTCTTGTCTCCGGCAGTTCCTGCGTGGGTTAGGACTATAAGTGATGTAGGTGGGCCCCACGGGTGGCTATGTGAGGCTGGAAGGGGAGAGAGATGTCGCTTTCTCCCCAGCCTCCTCTACTGCCCAGTACCTGCTGGACAGACTGAAGACTGATAGAGTCTGCGATGAGTCCCTGCAGGGCGTGGACCTGAGCCCCATCAGCCCCTCGAGGTGGCCATAAAGCCACACCTGATGTCCCTTGATCACTAGCAAGGGAGTTGATCCACATCACCGGAGGTTTCTCAGGGACCACGGCTGCAGGCTGGAGCGAGGATTGCTCTTTGCAGGAAAGGAAAGTCAGTCCTAGCCCTGACCCAGGGTATTTTCAGAGTTCTTGTCTTGTAGAAAAGAATTTCCAGGAGTAGAGGAGCAATGAAGTAAAATCAGATTTTATTATGGAGGTTTTTAGGACTGGGAAGGAGGAAAGTGAGAATAACTGCACTCAAGCACTCAAGGGAGATTGTGATCTGCTCCAAAGGCTGAGAGCCCCGACTGATTTCTAAAGGGGGCTTTTATCCTCTTGAGCTGGAATGTCCTGGAACCTTCTCCTGGGCCATCTAAGGTTGATGGGGGAGGGGGTGTTAAGGGCTGGTAAAAAAATACATCTCGATGTATATTCATGTCGAGAAGCAAATTTATGGGTTTCTTGCAATCTAGATTGTACCCACAAGGTCTGTCTGTTTTCTGTTGTGCACCAAGTTGATTCTGAGTGTCTTGTTTTCTGTTTAATGAAAGGGTCATGCCTCGCCTGGTTGAGGGCTAATTAGTATGATACTTCATTCATTTTTTTTCCGTTATGGGTCTCACCCGTCAATATTCAGAGGTTACTCCTGGCTCTGCACTCCTTAATTAATCCTGGCTGTGCTCAGGGGACCATAAGGGATGCCGAGGAACAAAACCTTGTTGGCCACATTCAAGGCAAATGCTTTACACACTGTGCTATCCCCTCCATCCGTCCCTCCCTTCAGTCTAAAATGGTAGAGTCAGCTTAGCCAGGGTGGTAGTCTGCTGGTAAATTCTAACTGTCCCGCTGACACCAGTGGGTATTAAGAGGAATTGTGCCCAATCTAGAGAACACTGAAGTCATAGTACAGTAATATTAGAGTAATATTAGAGTAATATTTCAGAAGTTACTGATTCAGAGACAAAATGACTCTTGTAACCTCCACATCCTCCATCAGTGTTTCATGCAACCATCCATCAGTGTTTCATCATCAATGAAGAGAAATCTCATTACCATGAACCCTGGCTTAAGAACATGTAAATAGCTTAAACTGTAAGTAATTAAATAGCAAGGCTCCCAAGCTATTTAGGCCTCCTCATCCAACAACATATAAGTCTATATGTATTCGTGTATATTTACTTATTTCACAGTTTAACAAATACTATATCTCTTAATATAGCTTTATACTGAGAGCTATTCCTCATGCAGAAATGCATACCTTGTCTTTTCAGTTAAGTCATTTGGATTTGTCTTCTACATCTGATCCAAGAAGGTTTTTCTCTTTTTGTTAAGCCAGTGGTCAGACTCCATTCTATGGTGTGATTTTTTTTTTTTTTTTTTTGCTTTATAAAAGATGTATTTATGGGGCCAGAGTGATAGCACACGGGTAGGGCGTTTGCCTTGCATGCGGCCAACCTGGGTTGCATCTGACATCCCATATGGTCCCCCAAGCACTGCCGGGAGGTAATGCCTGAGCATTGCCGGGTGTGACCCAAAAAAGGAAAGAAAAGAAAGACGTATTTGTAAAGAACAAAGAATGATTCTTTTTTTTTTTTCTTTTTTGGATCACACCCAGCGACGCTCAGGGGTTACTCCTGGCTTTTTCACTCAGGAATTACTCAATTACTCCTGGTGATGCTCTGGGAACCATATGGGATGCCGCTGGATTGAACCCTGGTCAGCTGCATGCAAGGCAAACGCCCAACCTGTTGTGCTATTGCTCCGCCCCAAATAATTATTTTCATGTTTTATATTTCCCCCTTTTTTAGTTTTAAGGCTACTCCCAGCAATGCTCAAAGGTACTCTATTCCTAGTGGAATCCAGGGATCATTCAGGATGGTGGGAATCAAACCCCTGGTCAGTAGCATGCAAGGAAAACACCCTACATTATCACCTGGCTCCAAGGCTCCTTTGTTCTGTTCCCACCTGAACATCTCAAAGATCTCAAAGAAGATCTGAATGGAGAGGGTAATTCAAAAGAAGAACAGAGACCTCCAACAGAGACCTCCAACATGTCTAGAGCGAATGCTTTTAATCCCCCTTTGATTTTGTTTTTGGTTTGTTTTGGGGTCACACTTGAGTGGTTCTCAGGGCTTCCTGCTGGCTCTGCACTCAGGAATCACTCCTGGTGGGGCTCCAAGAAACCAAATGGGATGTGGGGAATCAAACCTAGGTTGACTGCATGCAAGGCCAGCACCCTACAGTTGAACTGTGTCTGCTTTAGGATTAAAGGAGACTGAATAAATCTTATTGAGCCTTCATTGAATACATGAGCATACTTGAGCATACCATTTTGCAATGAGATGTCAATTCATGAATGGAGAAATTACCACTGCAAAATGGATTTCCATTAGAGGACCTAGGAGATGGGTAGGAGAAAGAAAAGGTTGATTAGGGGAAAGGGATGAGACAGATGACCCATAGGGAGAAAAAGAACCTAGTTTTGTGATAAATTCATTTAATAAATCATTTATGGTAGGAGAACAAGGAGGTTTGTGTATTCTGTTTAATCCAGACACAGGAGTGTCAGGACTAGGCAAAGCACTAGAAGTTAATCCACAGATTCCCAGGCTTCAAGAGCGCTCTTGATTGGGCATTTGTGTGCACACTCTAGTCACAATGCAGGGAGTGTCACAAGGCTGGAAGGTTTACAGCAAAGGAATGCAATCGGAAGTTCCCATTACCAGGGAACTGGAACTGGGCTGGTAATGTTAACGAGAAAGTGGATTTTCCTGTGCTAGGGGTTCTTGAGAATTCTATGAAATATATGCATACAAAACTCAGAAGAATGAAAGTTAGTTTATTGTGCAGATGATTCCAGGTCCCTCCCCAAATGTCTAGGCCTCTCTGTTAGCCGTGAACGAATTCTTGGTCCTGTTCCATGCAGTCGACTCGCCTCCCATGAATGATGGCCTGGCGCTGTTCCTGTGCTGCTCTCCCTGTCCTGTGTATGCTCTCCCTGCCTCTGGACAAAGCCACGTGTACGTGGCCAAGTTCCCTGTGCTTGTACCTGCTACTGGGCCTCCCAACTGTACCCCAGCGGTCCCTGTTGTCCTGTCCCAGTTTTCCTTAGTCTCCAGTCTCTACCCTATGCTCGTGGGTGAGGCTCCTGTGCTCAGTACCTTGCCATTACCTGGGCATCTGTGCCCTTCCCTGTCCTGTGCATCCAAGCCCTACTGTAACCTGGGCCTCTTGAGCCCGGCCCATACCTGTATCTACCCTTGGCTGGCCTTCCATGGCCTACCTGTACTGGACCCAGTACCTGGGCATGCTGCCCTACCTGATCTGGGGAGGTAGATTCAATTTAAAAAAAAAGGCCTGTTAAGTGGTCCCTAGCTGGGCTCAACCACCCAGAGTCACACAGAGACAGGATAGATATTTTCAAAGTTTATTCACAAATAGAAACACACACATATAAGGGATGCAGCGCTGAGGGTTAGCAGGCTGGGATTGCTCCCTGGGCTTAGAAGCCTGAGTACTGGGGTTTTATACATTTTAAAATGAATATTTTGGGCCAGAGTGATAGCATAGTGGTTAGAGTGTTTGCTTGCCCATGGCCGACCCAGGTTCCATCCTGGGCATCCAATATGGTCCTCTGTGAAGTGCCATGAATAATTCCTGAATGCAGAACCAGGTTTGAGCGAAAACTCTGAGCATTGCCAGGTTTGACCCAAAAAGAAAAAAAAAGTATATTTTCATATTGTTGGATGACAGATTTAGCTAGTTTGGGAGCTTTGCTGTTTTGCCCACTCACAGCTTAATCTACTTAAGCCAAGGTTCATTCTAATGAGATCTCTCTTCTATGTAAACACTGCTAGAGGGTGTGGCAGTTACAGAAGTCACCTTGACTCTGAATAACTTCTGACTTATTATACATCTACTAAGACTTCTATGTTTTCTAGATTGGGCAAAGCTCCTCTTTATACCCACTGCACCCAGCGTGGGACAGTTAGAATTTACCAGGAGACTACCACCCTGGCTATGTTGAGACTATAGGAAGATTATAGGAAGGATCATACTAGTTTGCTTTCAAGCAGGCGAGCGTGACCCTTTCAGTATATGGAGAACAAGATACTCAGAATCACCCTGGTGCAGATAATAAATAAGAAGGACCTTGTGGGTACCATCTAGATTACATGAAGCCCATGAAATTAAGATGAATTACTTTATATCAGCCCTCTCTCTCCAGTGTTTTATATGAGATAATCTCAGTAGAAGTGATTAGTCCTTGGTTTAATCTTTGTTTATACCTGTATTAAAGTGTGACACTGCCCTTCTACAATTAGGGTTCTTTGTTGACACGACCCCCTGTCACGGATTACTTTGGTGTATATAAGGGGACTGACTTGAGGCCCCTTCGCCTTTTGTTCCTTCTTTTGGTAGGACTCCTCTCGGGTGAGATCCTCTCTCTTTGGTGGGAGACTTAGGCTCTTTTGTATGGTCTAAGTTCGGACCAGAGCTAGAGTTCTTTGATTATATTGGATTGCTGTGGAAGAGCTTTTGTACTATTAAAAGCCTTTTTGGAACTGCGCTGGACTTTTCATCCGTTCCCCCGGCGTCCTCGGAGGTAGAAGAGAACTTCTGTCTTGACACTGTCGGGGACCCCAGCGGCATCCCTGACATCATATACTTTTTTTGTTTTTGTTTTTTGGGTCACACCCTGCGATGCTCAGGGGTTATTCCTGGCTCTTTGCTCAGGAATTACTCCTGGCTGTGCTCAGGGGACCATATGGGATGCCGGGATCGAACCCAGGTCTGCCATGTGCAAGGCAAACGCCTTACTCGCTGTGCTATCGCTCCGGCTCCTTTTTTCATATTTTTAATATAGTATTTTCTTCCTTTTATTTCTTGCTTTTTTGGGTCACATCTGATAATGCTCAGAGGTTACTCCTGGCTCTGCATTTAGGAATTACTCCAGGCAGTGCCAGAAAAACCATATGGGATGACAGATAACAAACCCCTGTCTGCTGTATGCAAGGCAAACGCCCTAGCCACAGGACTATAGCTCTGACCCTTCATTTTCTTGAAAGGCCACACCAAATGTATATCACATTCCTAATTTTTCCATGGAAGGAAAGCAGATGCACACACGTAAACCAAGTGGTTGATAGGTTCATTCTGCCTAGTTGCTCTAAGTCACAAATCGAGCATTGTTCCAGCTCAGGTCACAGGGCAGGGGTGAAGCAAACATCCATATATATTAGGGCACTTACCTTCTTATATGTGATTTGGCATTGGAATTGCATACAAGAACCTTGGTACTGAGGTCCAGCCCTGGCAGGAGTGGGGGTCTTCAAGATGGTGGGGAGAGGAGTCAGTGGAGATTGAGACTTGCAAATACTGAGAGTGATGCATGTCTGATTTTATTGAATCAGAGGTCTGATTTTATTGAAGTTACCAGGCTAGCTTTATACTGTACTTATTGGCAAGCAGGTTACATGTTTGTGACTTTTTAGCAATTATTAGTAAGGAAAGCTTTCTTCAGATTTTTTCTTCTTGTTTTTTTTCACCTTCTTATCCCGTTCAGTCATCAGGAAAAGAACCTCAGACAGATTGACCTCAACAGATGGACTCTGACATACAACTTTTATTCAAAGAATACAGGATCATATTCTGGTTAGGACGATTTGTTTAACATTAGCTTGATTTCTAGCAAGAACGGAAAACAGTTACATGAGCACAAATCAATGTTTATATGTTAATGCTTAATCCAGGTCATTCTTACTTCGTATCAACATCCTTCAGTTCCAAGAAAACAAGTTTTTATAAACATTATTTAATTGT
Organism: Cryptotis parvus; assembly: GCA_021461705.1. Classification (NCBI taxonomy): domain Eukaryota; kingdom Metazoa; phylum Chordata; class Mammalia; order Eulipotyphla; family Soricidae; genus Cryptotis; species Cryptotis parvus. The sequence goes on along the minus strand of JAJIBD010004671.1, from coordinate 22,641 downwards.
CCTATCTGGGTTTATCTTTCTAGCTTACTAACAAATACCACGGTTTAGCTTGCCTCTTTTTTTCACACTAAGTAAAAGATTGACTTCTGACCCATCTATTGTTTATTCCAGCCATTCTTTCACTCTTTGTATTCCAATAACCTGTGTAGGACCGAGGGAGTAAAGTGAGTTAAGGCGTGAGTTAAGGCATGAGTTAAGAATACATCTCCAGTGTATTCTTTGCCAATTTCTTAAAAAAAGATCTCATTAGATGCATGGGGGGGGGGGGGGACTTCCACTGCTGTTTTTACAAGGGGATTAAATAACTGTCTTGCTATTTACATGATCACCATGGAGGGGCTTTTCTGTATTGTAGGAGTTGTAGCTGTAATCATAGCATATAACATGAACATTCCCAGGAATAGAAAAAGTATATTCTCTTCAGAAAGAGAAGCCACATCTGTGTTCCAAGAAGCATCTGCCATGCAGAAACTGACTAGACAGAGGCTGCTCATGCCTAGCCCTGGAAGAGGATGCGACACCTTGGAGTTTTTCCTTACTTAGTTTTTAAACTCACCACCTTTAGGCACTAGTTTCAAAATGGAGTCACAGTAGTCCTGCTCTATCCTTTAAGCCAGAGTCTGTTTAAAACGGTGAATACGTTAAAAAATAAAATATATAATTTAAGTGTGCAATTTTTGTGGGGGCGTGGGATGTCACATCCAGTGGTGCTCAGGGATTACTCCCAGCTCTGCACTCAGGAATCACTTCAGGGGGACTGGGGGACCATATGGGATGCATAAAAGGAAATTCAAGGGCATTCTACATACAGGGAGCAGGCGTCTCCATCATCTCCACCAAGTATTAGCACAGTAACTGAGCTGTGAACAAAGTGTCCCATGGCCTGAGTGCAGTGGGAATATCTCTTCTCTGACAGAGTGTTAAATGGCTGCAGTGCATTAGTCCTTAAGGACTAATGCATTGTAGCCATCATCCAGCCCTATATAGCTCCTATGCCTTTAAATGTATGGGTTGACATGCTGGAACAATGGAGAGCAGTGATTCACATACCTTGTCCAATCCCCTTTGGGGCACCTGTTCCAGCCCCTTTTAATGCCCCTTATTTGAAGAATCTGCCTTTTTTTGTGGGGGCGCTGTGGTTAAGTGCTCACCCAGGGATGCCAATGTCGGGAGCTGCTGAGGTCCCTAACAATATCAAGGAGCGAGTTCCTTCTACCTTCGAGGCCAGCAGGAAATGAATAAAAACTCAGGAGTCCAGTGAAGTTCCAAAAAGCTTTTACTAATTATCAATAATAAATCAAGCTCTGCTACTGCAATCTAAGATAATGGGATTCCCCAGACCTCTAGCTTTTGGTCAGAATTCCAACCATTCACTTGAGCCCAAGCCTCCCACCAAAGTGGATGGCTACACCACAAGTCAATCCCCTTATATATCCAAAAGTAGTCCTATCTTCAAGGAGGGTAAAGATCAATAAATCAGCTTCTAGGTGTGGATGTAGGATGGTGCCACACTAGGGTGATGCCATACTTGTTTCAGATCTAAATAAATGATTATGCCAGGGACTAGTCCCTTCCTTGGAGATTATCTCTTATGTCGAAACACTGGAGAGAGAAAGAAATACATCTCAATGGATGTATATTCACGGGAATGTAGCTGACTGACAATATTATGTATAGAACCAGTCCAGAGGCTTTGGATTCCCTCTGATACTTTTTTTCAACTATTTCTTTTCTCTGCCCTTAAACAAGTGTAGCTAATCCTTCTCTCTGATCTTCTGTCTTTCCTGTCAGACTCTCTGTTCCTCCAACTCACTCCTGCCAGCCAGGCTGAGAACCCAGTCTCAAGTGACTCCTCAGCTGTTTTTTCCAACTCTATGTGTCCCCATAATTTGGATATTGACCATCCGCTTTAAGAAGTAAAAGCCAGGGGCGGGAGGCGATGGCCCAGCGGTAGGGCGTTTTCCTTGCACGCGTTCGGCCCATGCCAGCCGGGTTCAATCCCCGGCATCCCATATGGTCCCCCCGAGCACTGCCAGGAGTAATTCCTGAGTTTAGAGCCAGGAGAAGCCCCCTGAGCATTGCCGGGTGTGACCCAAAAAGCAAAAAAAAAAAAAAGAAGAAGAAGTAAAAAGCCATCCCTTTAAGGGATCTCTTAAATCTCTTAAAGGGACTTGTCAGGAGCCTTCGGGGTCTCTAACAGTATCAGGACAGAAGGTCTCTTCTACCTCGGAGGCCGCCAGGGAACAACAGATGAAAGCTCCTGAGTCTGGCTCAGTTCCATAAAGGCTTTTAATAGCATGAAACCTCTACCACCGCAATCCAATATAATGAAAGAACTCTAGCTCTGGTCAGAACTTAGACCGTACACGAGCCCAAGTCTCCCACCAAAGAGGGTCCTACCAGAAAGGAATCCTATCCAAAAAGAGAGTCCTACCAGAAAGGAGGCCTACCCAAAAAGGGATGAGTACCTCAAGTCAGTCTCATATACACCAAAGTAATCATAACTGATGATAGGGAGGGTCCTGTCAACAAAGAACCCTAAGCAGCTTCTAGATAGTAAGAGTGTAGAAGGGTGTGCGAACCCTATTATAGGTATAAAGAAAGGTTTATGACAAGGACTAATACCTTCCTCTGAGATTATCTCTTATGTAAAACACTGGGGGGGAGGGGCTGGCACATCTTAATTTTATGGGCTTCATGTCATCTAATGGTACCCACAAGGTCCTTTTTTTTTTTTTTTTTTTTGCTTTTTTTGGGTCACACCCGGCGATGCTCAGGGGTTACTCCTGACTCTGCACTCAGGAATTACTGCTGGAGGTGCTTGGGGGACCATATGGGATGCCGGGATCGAACCCAGGCCTGCGTGGGCTGGCCGCATGCAAGGCTAACGCCCTACCTGCTGGACTATCACTCTGGCCCAAGGTCCTTCTTAAATCTTAAGTCACCCACAAGGTCCTTCTTAAATCACCAGGGTGATTCTGAGGATCTTGTTCTCTGTATTCTGAAAGCTCGCCTGCTTGAGGGCAAACTAGTGTGATCCTTCCTATAATCTTAAAAGTCTCAGCGTAGCCAGGGTGGCAGTCTCCTGGTAAATTCTAATTGTCCCACGCTGGGTACAGTGGGTATAAGGAGGAGCTGTGCCCAATCTAGGTAACACAGAAGTCTTAGTAGATGTATAATAAGTCAGAAGTTATTCAGAGTCAAGGTGACTTCTGTAACTGCCACACCCTCTATCAGTAATTACATAGAAGAGAGATCCTATTAGAATGAATTTTGGCTTAAGAACGTGTAACTAGATTAAACTGTGAGCAAAGCACCCAAGCTAGCTACGCCTGTCATCCAACAGGGACCCAACATATGTCCTTTTTTGGTTTTAATTTTTTTTATAGACGAAATGCAGGTAAATAATATCTCGTTACATAACCTAAACCATATACCTGAAGCCCAAAACAAATTTTTTTCTTAACTCAGTAGGGTCCTTAAGCATATGATTATGAATTTTGATTAATATCTGGATTAATATCCATATCAATCAAAGGCAGCTTAGCTTTCTTTTGGCTTGTCCTGGGTCCATCTAATCCTACAATGGGACCCTTTATTTTGTTTTAGGAACTTAAATTGATTTTATTGGCAATAGAGGATTTAGGTTAGGGAATATAATGGATGCTTAGAAATGAAAATATTAACATAAAGTAAATAAACAATACCTACCCTGGTCCTAAATATTAGCAGACCCATTTTATCTGTGGGAGAAATACAAAGGAGGAAGTAAATAATTTATCTGTGGGGACAGTACAAAAGAAGGTACTATAATAATTCTATCTATGAAGAAAATACAAAGATGGAACTATATCAATTCTATCTATGGGGTAATACAAAGAAAAAACTATAATACTATATGTCAGTCAATCTCTAGGCCCAAAACAGAGTTTGTTGGGTTACATAATGGAGAAATTATACTACATCTCTCAGCTAGTCCCTGAACCCAGAACATAGTCCATCACCAAATGTCCAAAGTTAAACAAGGACATGATTGACTGTAGCCATATGTAGTCCATAAATGGTGAGAGATTTTGTCAAATTTTGATGGAAGGATGGCTTCTACAATTGTAGCAGTAGTGGTCACGGCATTGAATCAGTTATCAGGAAATTGGTGGATTTACAGGAGCACTGGAGTAGTCTTTTCACGAGTCCTTCAGGAGTACTATAGTGAATACAATGCTTTTAATGAGTTGTTAGAATTATTGAGTATCAGGGCCTTGGTATGAATCCAAGTCCAGGCACAGAATGAACAGGGAAAAGCTTCAGTGAAAATGGAATGAAGAGGGGGCGACCAGCCATAGCATGAGGGGCCTCGGACGCGCCTGGGGAAGCTGGAACTCCACTTTCCCCGGCTAAGCTGACCATGGGGCTCTCGGGAGGGCAGATGGGTTTTGGGAGTGGGCCCATCGCCTCCAGGGGGTCCCAGAAGCAGCCGGATGAGACAGCCCACCACACTAGCCACCACCTTTGCTGTCCAGACGCTGGAACACTGCCTCACGACCAGATTGACAGAGCAAAACCAGTTCGAGCCCAGGTAGGCGGCTCCCAGAGGTGGGAATCGCTGGGAATTCGTCAGATGGAGTCAGGGGCCGGCCATTCCCCCTCCATTTTGTCGAGCCTGGTGGCCCTGCCCAGGAGCTTCCCGGGGCAACCAGCCATAGCATGCGGGCCTCAGGCGGCGCCTGGGGAAGCTGGAACTCCACTTTCCCCGGCTAAGCTGACCATGGGGCTCTCGGGAGGGCAGATGGTTTTTGGGGAGTGGGCCCATCGCCTCCGGGGGTCCCAGAAGCAGCGGATGAGACTCACCCACCACACTAGCCACCACCTTCGCTGTCTGGAGCGCTGAAACACTGCCTCATGACCAGACTGACAGAGCAAAACCAGTTCGAGCCCAGGTCGCGCGGCAAGCGGCCGCGAGTTCTTCAAAAATACTGGAAACAGGGATGTCCTTTAATCCACTGCATTCCACGATGTGCAGGAAATTTTGGCAAGAGGGAGAGATAAGTAGGAGAGAGAGGACATGCAGAACCTGCCAAGTAGTTGAGGTGAGGGAGGGGGAGGGAGGTGGGGACATTGGTGATGGGAGATTGGTTTGGGTGGAGGGTTGGGTGTTGGAATGCTGTGGAACCAGAACTCTGCATGAGCATCTTGCAATTGTATGTCTAAAATGGTGTAATAAAATTTGGGGGAAAAAAAAATCACGATCACGGGAAAAAAAAAAAAAGAAAATGGAATGAAGAGAACATCCTGAAGAGAAAGTAAAAGGTGATAGAAAAGAAAAGGTCATAGAAGTTTATTAAGACTCTAAGATTAGGTTTAGGGGTAGTACAGTGAGTACAGCCTGGCATGGAGTCAATGCAGGTCTGACTCCTGATTATAGAGCCAGGAATAATCCAAGAACTGAATGGTATGGCCACTGAAGAACAAAAAAACAAAAACAAAAAAAAAAAACAGAGGGGGCAGAGCGATAGTGCAGCTGTTAGAGTGTTTACCTTGCATCCGTTGACCTGGGTTCCATCCTGACCATGCCATATAGTCCCCAGAGCACCACCAGGATTACTCCCTGAGCATCTCTGGATGTGGGCAAAAAACAAAAAAAAAAAAAAAAAAGAAGAAGAAGAAAAAGAAAAACAGAACAAAGAACAAAAGACCCTAAGTTTTGCTCAGTCAGTAAATGTGGCTCAGCAGTAGAGCACCAGCTTTGCATCCACAACCCCACCACACATACCCACACCCCCACCCATAGTTATCCTTGCTACCCCCACTACAGTGACAGATCATTGTGAGCCAAACTGTCCAATCGTATGCGCCCACCTAGTCATCGTCTATGAGCTCACACTGGAGAGCTTCTGAGCCTCATCTAGTCACTTCTGGGGCGGGTGTATCCTCTCATCTGTCCAATGAGGGATGACTCTCATGCTCCCGAGAAGTTCCTGTGCTTCTGCCTCCCAGTAGAAGGACCAGTATGTACCTGCAATTGCCCGCTCCGTCGGACTTAACTGGGCAGGGTCGTGGTTTGATTTGGAGGACAGCCACAGAGTCTGAGCCGGGCTGTAGTTGGTGCGTTGGGTCAGGAGCGGAGGCCCAGAGTGCTGGGAACCGTTTCTGATCAAATTCCCTTGCCTTGCATTCACCCTGGACATTTTTAATAGGGTCATCGCGATGTGACCAAGTGGGGATTTTGGTCCTTGGGTGGCTCTGTGGGTTATAACCCGAGTCCTTACCTGGGTTCTGGGACCCAGTGACCCCCAGGTAAGGTTTGGATTCCGCATTCCCAGGGTCCTGGGCCACCACCTCTCCGAGGTCAGATGCTCAGGGTCACCCTTGATCCAGCCCCCTCTTGATGCAGAATGGGAGATTCTGACCTCTGCCTGGGGTCCCCATGGGAAAAGATCTTTTGCAGGATCTTTCTTGTCTCTGGTAGAGCTGGGGGTCCCCTTAGTTCTTCCCATCATAAAAGGAGGATGGACAAAGGGAATGGGGTGGGAGTTGGGAGGGACTTCCTGTCAGGCTCTGTGGGGAGCTGGGCGCCTGCCCTCCACTGACCTATTGCTGGGTATCTGGCTGTTGTACTGAGTCCTCCAACAAATAATGGTGTGTTGGATGACAGGCCTAGCTAGCTTGAGAGCTTTGCTGTTTTATCCACCCACAGCTTAATCTATTTAAATGTTTTTAAGCCAAGGTTCATTCTAATGAGATCTCTCTTCTATGTAAATACTGATGGAGGGTGTGGCAGTTACAGAAGTCACCTTGACTCTGACTTATTATAACTCTGACTTATTATACATCTACTAAGACTAGATTGGGCAAAGCTCCTCTTTATACCCACTGCACTCAACGTGGAACAGTTAGAATTTACCAGGAGACTACCACCCTGGCTATGTTGAGACTAACGTTTAAGATTATAAGGAAGGACCATACTAGTTTGCCTTCAGAAGGAGAGTGTTACCTTTTCAGTATATGGAGAACAAGATACTCAAAATCATCCTGGTGCAGATAATAAATAAGAAGGACCTTGTGGGTACCATCTAGATTACATGAAGCCCATGAAATTAAGATATATTATTTTATACCAGCCCCCTCTCTCTCTCCAGTGTTTTACATAAGAGATAATCTTGGAAGAAGGGATTAGTCCTTTGGTGTAATCCTTTGTTTATACCTATAAATAGGGTGTGGTACCACCCTTCTACACTCTTTTTACTATCTAGAAGCTTTTTAGCTTCTTTGTTGACAGGGCCCTCCCCTGCCAACAGTTAGAATTACTTTGGTGTATATAAGGAGACTGACTTGAGATACTCACCCATTTTTTAGGTAGGTCTCCTCTCTGGTAGGACTCTCTTTAGTGGGACTCCTTTCTGGTAGGATCCTCTTTGGTGGGAGACTTGGGCTCTTGTGTATGGTCTAAGTTCTGACCAGAGCTAGAGTTCTTTCATTATTGGATTGCGGTGGTAGAACTTTTGTATTATGAAAAGCCTTTTTTGAACTGTGCCAGACTCCTTAGCTTTCATCCATTCCCGGTGGCCTCAGAGGTAGAAGAGAACTTTTGTCCTGAGTTGGGGACCCCAATGACTTCCTGACAGGTGTGCATATGTGGTTTTGAATGAAGTTTTTTGGGGGGTGTGGGTAGAATACCCAAAAGTGCGACTGCTAGGGTAAAACTGGGCTCAGTTTTGTGTTTTCTGGGAACCCTCCATACTGATTTTCATAGGGCTACATTTGAAAATCATTGGGCTACATTTCTGCTGTAGTGGATGAGAATTCCTTTTTCACAACATCCCCACATGCACACATTGTTCCCATTGCTTTTGCTATGTGCCATTCTCAGTGCTGTGATATGGTATCTCATTTTCATCTTGATTTGAATTCCCCTAATCACATGTGTTGGTGAGCAATTTTTTTTTTTTTTTTGCTTTTTGGGTCACACCTGGCGTGCTCAGGGGTTACTCCTGGCTCTGCACTCAGGAATTACTCCTGGCGGTGCTCGGGGACCATATGGGATGCCGGGGGATCGAACCCGGCAGGCCAGGCCAGCCGCGCAAGGCAACGCCCCCCGCTGGGCTCGCTCCAGCCCCCATGGTGAGCAATTTTTCTCCTGTTCATTTCCTCTCCCCCATTTTTGATAGTGTTTTTGGATTTTTTTTATTGCTGTTGTTTGTGTGGACTTTATATATCCTGGATATCAGCCATTTGTCTGATGTGAGACCACAATTCTTTTCTTCCATTCTGACATCTCTCTTTGATTTTTTTTTTTTTTTTTTTGCTTTAGGTCATGCTTGGCAACGCTCAGAGATTACTCCTGGCTCTGTGCTGAGAAATTACACTGGGCATTGTGCAGGTGACCATATGGCATGCTGGCGATTGAACCCTATCAGCTGTGTGTAAAGCAAATGCCCTATTCGTTGTACTATCCCTCTGGCCCCTATCTTTGAGTTTTTGCCTAAGATTCATTTGCCATGCAGAAATAATTAGTTTTCAGCTATCCAGTTTGTTTACTTCTGATTCTGTTATTATAGCTTTGTATCATTGCAGACACTTTTCAGGTCCAGATCTTGGAGTGTTCTGTGTATTAAGTTCTTCACTTGATCACTCGACATCCCGTTATTCATTGATTTGCTCAAGCAGACGCCAGTAACGTTTCCATTTGTTCCTGACACGTGCCACTGTAGCCCAATGGCATCTGCTTGCTCCAAGAATACAAAGAATACAAAGAATACAAACTGTTCCTTCAGAGTCTTGGCGAAGAAGTCTGACCATCTTGTAGGTGAGCGGCCACGTGATCTTTTGACATCCCGTGGAATCCAGTCGGTAACAACTCTACTCCAGCAGTCATCTCCAAATCACATTTTATGTCCAACCCATCTGATTTTCGATGCCTTTGCAAACGAGACAGCGTCCCTATTCTGAATTGTCGATGGAGGTCAGAACTCCAGATTCCTTCTCTCACTTGAGTGAGGCGTGATATTCCAAGCATAGCTCTTTCGATTCCTCTTTGGGAGACCCGAATAGCGTTCTCATCCTGCTTTCATAGGGCCCAGGTCTCTGAGGCGTATGTTAATGCAGGGAGAACGGTGGAGTGGAAGAGATGTGCCTGAAGCTTGAGGTTCTTTGTCCTTTTAGCTATTTCTTTAATGTTCTTGAAGGCATCCCGTGCTGCTCTCTTCCTCCTGCACAGCTCAGGTTTTAGGTCGTTTATCATGTTAACTTCTCGACCTAGGTACACATAGCTGTTGCATTCAGAGATGTTTGTTCCATTGAGAGTGAATGGGGCCTCTGGAACTAGTTCATTTTTCATGAACATAGTATTGTTGAGATTCAGCTGTAGACCTATCTTCCACATTCTCAGTCAAAGTCAGCTAGCATTTGTGCCGCTTGGCTAATGTTTGGTGTTATTAGAACAATGTCATCAGGGGCCAGAGCGATAGCCCAGCGGGTAGGGCGTTGCCTTGCACGCGGCCGGCCCTTGCCGGCCTGGGTTCGATCCCCAGCATCCCATATGCTCCCCTGAGCACCGCCAGGAATAATTCCTGAGTGCAGAGCCAGGAGAAACCCCTGAGCATCTCTGGGTGTGACCCAAAAGCGCAAAAAGAAAAAAGAAAAGAACGATGTCATCAGCAAAGCAGATTGGTGTAGTTGCCGACCATCTATCTTCACTCCCATTCCTTCCCATTCTAATTGTCACGTGATGTTCTCGAGGGTGGTGCTGAAGAGTTTTGGTGAAATGATATCAGCCTGCCGAACCCCTCTTTTGATATCAATGATCACTTCCTTGTAGAATGGTGAGTTCCTGGTGGTGAATCCGTAATACAGCTCACGAAGGATATTGATGTATTGGGTTTGAATGCCCTGTTTGGCTCGAGGACCCTTCGGTCTCAACAGAATCAAATGCTTTCTTTAAATCAATGAACGTGAGACAGCACGGCACCTTTTTTTTTTCTTTTTGGGTCACACCTGGCAATGCTGAGGGGTTACTCCCTGAGTAACTGCACTGAGTGAATACTCCACACTCAGGAATTACTCCTAACAGTTCTCCAGTGTCAAAAACAGCGTGATGCGATTGACTCCTTCTCGTCTCAGTCAGCACAATGATGTTGTACCTGCTTTTACGCTTGCACCATCAGGTCCTCAAAATATGCCTCCGTATGTGCATTGACAGTACAGACAGTCACTAGATCACTAGATCACTAGACATCCCATTGTTCATCAATTTCCTCGAGTGGGCACCAGAAACATTTCCATTTGACCCTATCACATGCCAGTGTAGCCCAATGGCATCTGGTTGTTTCAGGAAAAGCGAAGAGCCTCAAACTATTCTTTCATAGTCTTGATGAAGAAGTCTGACCATCTTGTAGGTGGGCGGCCACGTGATCTTTTGACATCCCATGGGATCCAGTCGCTGACGGCTCTAGTCCAGCGATGGTCTCCAAATCGCATTACATGTCCAGCCCATCTGATTTTCGATGCCTTGGCAAATGAGACAGCGTCCCTGACTCTGGAACAGTGACGGAGGTCGGAACTCCAGATTCCTTCTCAAACTTGAGTGAGGCGTGATATTCCAAGCATAGCTCTTTCTATTCCTCTTTGGGAGACCCGAATAGCATTCTCATCCTGCTTTCATAGGGCCCAGGTCTCTGAGGCGTATGTTAATGCAAGGAGAACAGTGGAGTTGAATAGTTGTGCCTGGAGCTGGAGGTTCTTTTGTCTTTTTCGCTATTTCTTCATGCTTTTGAAGGCAATCCATGCCTCTCTCCTTCCTCCTGCGCAGCTCAGGTTTTAGGTAATTCATCATGTTGACTTCTCGACCTAGGTACACATAACTGCTGCATTCATAGATGTTTGTTCCATTGAGAGTGAATGGGGCCTCTGGAACTAGTTCATTTCTCATGAACATAGTTTTGTTGAGATTCAGCTGTAGACCTATCTTTCCACATTCTCAGTCAAAGTCAGCCAGCATTTGTGCTGCTTGGCTAATGTTTGGTGTTATTAGAATGATGTCATCAGCGGCGGAAAGTAGTTTAGTTGCCGACCATCTATCTTCACTCCTATACCTTCCCATTTTAATTGTCACATGATGTTCTCAAGGGTGGCGCTGAAGAGTTTTGGTGAAATGGTATCACCCTGTCGAACCCCTCTTTTGACATCATTCCTTGTAGAATGGTGTGATCCTGGTGGTGAATCCGTAATACAGCTCACGAGGTGTCGGGAACGCCTCCGACAGTGTCAGGGCTGAAGTTCTCTTCTACCTCCGAGGACGACGGGGGAACAGATGAAAACTCACGAGTCCGGGTGCAGTTCCAAAAGGCTTTTTAATAGTGCAAAAGCTCTTCCACAGCACTCCAATATAATGAACAAACTCTAGCTCTGGTCCGAAATTAGACCATACAAGAGAGCCTAAACTCCCACCAAAGAGAGAGAGGATCTCACCCAAGCTGAGTCTTAGAAGAAGGAGCAAAAGGCCAAAGAGCAAAAAGCCAAAAGCCAAAAGCCGCAAGGCTGAGGAGCCAAAAGCCGAAAGCTAAAAGGCCCAAAAGGCAAAAGTGAAACATGAAGAGGCCTCAAGTCAGCCCCTTATATACACCAAAGTAATCCAGGGAGGGTCATGTCAACAAAGAACTCTAAACAGAGTGTAGTGCCACACCCTATTGCAGGTATAAACAAAGGTTATGCCAAGGTCTAATCCTTTCTACAAGATTATCTCTTATGTAAAACACTGGAGAGGGGCTGGTATAAAGTAATACATCTTCATGAGCTTCATGTAATCTAGATGATACCCACAAGGTCCTTCTTCTTATTATCTGCACCAGAAGGACCTTGTGGGTACCATCTAGATTACATGAAGCTCATGAAGTTAAGATGTATTACTTTATACCAGCCCCTCTCTCCAGTGTTTTACATAAGAGATAATCTTCTTAGAAAGGATTAGACCTTGGCATAACCTTGTTTATGCCAATAATTATTTGCACCAGGGTGATTCTGAGTATCTTGTTTATGCCAATAACCTTTGTTTATGCCAATAATTATCTGCACCAGGGTGATTCTGAGTATCTTGTTCTTGTGTACTGAAAGGGTCACACTCGCCTGCTTAGAGCAAACTAGTATGATCCTTCCTATAGTCTCTCCTATAGTCTCAGCGTAGCCAGGGTGGTAGTCTCCTGGTAAATTCTAACTGTCCCACGCTGGGTGCAGTGGGTATAAAGAGGAGCTGTGCCCAATCTAGAAAACATAGAAGTCTTAGTAGATGTATAAGTCAGAAGTTATTCAATCAAGGTGACTTCTGTAACCGCCACACCCTCTAGCAGTGTTTACATAGAAGAGAGGTCTCCTTAGAATGAACTTTTGGCTTAAATAAGATTAAGCTGGGAGTGTGCAAAACATCAAAACTCCCAGGTTAGCTAAACCTGTCCTCCAACAATGAAGGATCTTGAAGTATTGGGTTTGAACGCCCTGTTTGGCTAGGGCTTCAATGACCACTTCAGTCTTCACAAAATCAAAGGCTTTCTTTAAATCAATGAACGTGAGACAGAGGGGCATCTTGTACTCCCTACAAACCTCAATGAGCTTGGTTACCATCTGGATATGGTCGATTGTGCTGAATCCTTTTTGGAAGCCAGCTTGCTCACATGGTTGTCCTTCATCTAATGTTCTGCCAATCCTGTTCAGGATGACTCGAGTGAACAGCTTTTAGATGACGGACAACAGGCAGATGGGGCGATAGTTGCCAATGTCGTGAATGTCTCCCTTCTTGAACAATAGAACTGTCCTGCTGGTTTTACATTGTGAGGGCACCTTGTATTCAGACAGGTAGTGTGTGAAGAGCCAAGCCAGTGTATTGATGAGTACTGATGGCAGATTCTTCAGGTGTTCAGGTCTGACTTTATCTGGACCTGGTGCTGTTCCTTTCTTTACCGATGAAATGGCATGTCGGATTTCAGAAGGGAGAACGTTGGGAACGACATATCCATCCTGTGTAATTTAGTATGTGGGCAGGTGGACGTGGCTATCAAAGAGATCTGAGTAGAAGTCATGGATAATCTTCCTCATTGCTTTTCTGGAAGATGTGATAGATCCATCAGGGCGTTGGAGGGCAGTCATCTTGGTCTTATAGTTGGCGAAGGGCAGTCGGACGTTGCGAATGCTTTTCCCGGCTTCTTCTGCATCGGCCAGTATTTCTGCTCTTCTCTCTTTGAGGTCTTCCTTTATCGCTTCTCTGCACTGCTTTGTGAGTTTGTACTTTAGCATTTGGTCGCCTGAGGCTCGCGCCTTGCCACTTTGGCGAATGAGCTCGAGTTTTTGAAGACATGCGCCCTTTTGTGTCTTTCTTTTTTCTCGGCATCTTTGCACTATCATGGAGGTGCTGAACCAGTCGGTTGTATTCTTCATTGATGTCGCCAGTGATGGTATCTTCTCATGTTGCCACAATGGTGCCAAAGAGTTCCCAATTGGTGGTCATTCTGGGAGTTCTCTCCTGTTGCATGAAGTAGAATTTTGCAAGAAGGAGACGGTGGTCCGATCCTATTTGGAATTTTGGGACGACAGCAACATCGGTCAGGCAATACCTTCAATTGAAGATGATGTGGTCAATTTCATTGTGGAACTGTCCACCAGGAGATTCCCATGTCCAACGTTTTGCTTCAGCCTTCTGGAACTGTGAGTTCCCATGAATGGTCTTGGTGGGCATGATGAACTCAGATAGTCTCTCACCCTGTTTGTTCCATTCTAGGCCATGGGTCCCAATGTGGAGTTCTTCAGTTGATCTTCTTGGTCCTGTCTTGGCATTAAAATCACCAACTATGATCTTGTAGAAGGTGTGATCTTTTTTATAGAACTCCTACAGCTCCATGTAGAATTTCTCAGTTTCATCTTCCTTGTATGTGGATGTTGGTGCATACACAACAAAGATAGAACTTGCTGGCAGTGGGCCACATCTCTTCAAGTGTAATCGTCCGGTATGGTTTGTTAGACATTCAAATGAATTAATGTATATGGCCAGGTTCGTGTTGACAAGGACACCGACGCCACCGATACCTCTTTTGTTGCATGTTCCTAGGAAGAGTTCTTCTCCAGTGTCAAAAACAGCTTGATGCGATTGATGCCTCCTCGTCTCAGTCAGACCAATGATGTCATACTTGATCTTTTGCGCTTGCACCATCAGGTTCTCAATATATGCTTCTGATGCCAGTGTACGTGCATTGAAAGTACACACAGTCATTTTAGTCCTTCATTTTGGCAGTCTAGTTCGCCCCTAACATTTTATCAGGTACTCCTTGTTCATCCTTCTTAGTGCTGCTGTATTAAGGGCTCTTTCACGGTCGGGAAGATACACATTTTTATTACTGGTTTTGGCATATTGAATACGCATCAGATAGCTTGCCAGGCTCTGCCGCGCAGATGGTATATTCTCGGTAGCTTGCAGGGTTCTCTGAGAGGGGTGTGGAAGTAAATTGCATGGCCTCAGAGCAGCCGCGTGCAATGGGGGAGAGCTGGTATCTGCTCTGCCTGGTGTATCTTCGTATGTAGCTCAAGCATTCCTGGGCTTGAAATACTCTCCTCTGAAGGGTGTGTCTCTAAAGGGCGGTCATTTTATTTTATTTTATTTTGCTTTTTTGGGCTACATCCGGCGATGCTCAGGGGTTACTCCTGGCTCTGCACTCAGGAATTACTCCCTGGTGGTGCTCAGGGGACCATATGGGATGCCGGGATCGAACCCGGATCGGCCGCATGCAAGGCAAACGCTCTACCCACTGGACTATTGCTCTGGCCCCCAGACAGTCATTTTAGTCCTTCATTTTGGCAGCCTAGTTTGTCCCTGAATTTTTTTCAGGCACTCTTTGTTCGTGCTTCTTAGTGCTGCTGTATAAGGACTTTTCCAGGGTCAGGAAGATAAACATTTTTATTACTGGTTTTGGCATAATGAATATGCATTGGACAGCTTGCCAGGCTCTGCCATGTGGGCTGGTATACTCTCAGTAGCTTGCTGCGCTCTCTGAGAGGGGGTGGAGATAAATCGCTGCAGCGCAACGGGAGCACTAGTATCTGCTCTGCCTGGTGTATCTGGGACTCTGGCTCAAGCATTCCTGAGCTTGAAATACTCTCCTCTGAAGGGTGGGTCTCTGAAGGGTGGTTCTCTGTACATGGCCAAGAAATTCTGGTGGAGGGTGGATAATTCAGGGATGAATTTATGCCTAATCCAAGTTTCCATTTATTGTAATCCATGTGTCTGCAAGAGCCCTGCTGTCACAGGAGTGTGACACAAAAAACAAATTAAAAATATCAGTTTATAGGCTGAGGATGCTCATCATGCTCAGTCACAGTCTCTCGGTGCAGGAGAACTGGCTTAATAACCAGTTCTGGGCTCTTCCAGTACTGTCCTAGGGATGCTGAGGAAGCAGTATCACCGCGGAAACAGCCTCCAGGAAACCAATCAGTGAAGTGTCTTCTTCACATGAGAATGGGTCCATGTTTTCCTTTCCCCCAGAAGATCCCTTCAGCTTTCCTGCTTTGTCTTTCCTCCAGCTGTGCCAGGGACCAGCCACTGGTGAAGGGGCCTGAACCCAGGACAGACACTGTGAGGATTAAGACAAAAACAGAAAAAACATGGGATTAAGGGACTATAGGGCTAACAATCTCCTCCACTGAGAGTCTTGACTGTTCTCAGCTGCCATTTTTATTGCTTAGAACCAGTAAACGAGGGCCGGAGTAATAGGACAGCGGTTAGGGCATTGGCCTTGCCCGCGGCTGACCCAGGTTTGATCCCCGGCATCCCATATGGTCCCCAGTACCGCCAGGAGTGATTCTCGAGTGCAGAGGCAGGAGTAACCCCTGAGCATTATGGGGTGTGACCCAAAAAAGAAAAAAAAAACTAGTAAGCATTAAAACCACAAATGGGCCAGAGCGATAGCACAGCAGGTATGTGTTTGCCTTGCACGTGGGCCGACCTGGGTTCATTTTCTGGCATCCCATATCATCCCCGAGCACCCCCAGGAGTAATTGCTGAGCGAAGAGCCAGGAGTAACCCCCCTGAGCATTACCTGGTGTGTCCCAAAAGCCAAAAAAAAAATTCTCTAGTTGGGTTTTAGAATTTAACAAACCAGTGATGGACAAATAAAAACTCAGACAGATTTAGTTAGATATAAACAAACATGGGTTTAGTGCAACTCAAACATTAACAGGTGGATAGCACTGTTAAGGAGATTGAAAGAAAGGGAGATTTCTTTCCATCTCCCCAGGGTGCGGTACTCCATCTCGGGATTTGGGATTCTGGTCCCCACTAGCTCTTTCTTTTTTGTTTTGCTGCTGCATGAACAGGCAGTCTTTGGTCGATTATTTCCAAGAGTTTAGATTGCATTGGAGCCTCTCTGGCATCTGGATATCTTTGGCAGAGGAGCTGTATTGTGTATTGTGATACATTCTAGTTGGTCCTCAAGAATAAGGATTCCAGAGTGGCAGCCTACCAAATGTCCATTAAATCAGTCTACTGTGATGCATTTGTTTCAGTCATTGTTCTATGCTGAATTACTAAACTTTGATTACTGGCACTTTATAATATAGTTTTAATGAGTGAGACAGCAATGCCTCCAATTTATTTTATCCTTTTCAAGATTACATTGGCTACTCTGGTAGATTTACTATTCTGCACAGCTTTAGGAGTGATTTTTCTATGTATGTGAAGGACTCCAGGAATTGCATTGACCCTCCAGCATGCTCATTTTGCTCACTACTTATTTATTTATTTATTTATTTGTTCATTCATTTATTCACTCACTCACTCACTCACTCACTCACTCTCTGCCCCTCAAGGTGTTGCATGTGTGGCTGCAGTGCCCGCTATGCGTTGGCAGGTGACAGACAGGAGAGAAATTCTTGTCTACATCCCCAGGGCTCTGCCCCGTGGACCCTGGATGGTTGATGGCCTGACATAGAAAAAACAAAAAAATGGGCCCCCCTGGGATGAACCCAGAGCCAGGGCAAAGCCTGGCAAGCTACCCATGGTGTATTCAATATGTCCAAATCAGTAACAATAATGGACCTCATTCCCAATGAATGGAGACGTTACTGGCGCCTGCTCGAGAAAATCGATGAACAACAGGAGCACAAGTGACTTATTTATTTGTCCTTTTTGGGTCACACCCGCAATGCTCAGGGGTTACTCCTGGCTGTGCACTCAGGAGTTACTCCTGGCTGTGCACTCAGGAGTTACTCCTGCCAGTGCTTGGGGGACCATACATGATGCTGGGGATTGAATCCAGGTGGGCCACGTGCAAGGCTAATGCCCTACCCACTATACTTTCACTCTGACCCCCCAGTATGTTCATTTTACATATATTGATTCTGTAGCCAGAGTGGAAATACATAGGGTAGTTTATGTGCTTTGCGTATATCCAAGCCCAGTTTGAATCCCATTAGATTCTCTGCTAGGAGAGAGAATCCTGCTAGAGCCAGGAGTAAGCCCTAAATACCGCAAGATGTACCTAAAAGACACAAATAAATGATACATTTTCTTTCAATACTAAAAGTAAGGCAGTGCTCCCATTTCTTCCCTTCTAATTTATCTTTCAATAATTATTTCAATTGGGGCTGGAGCGATAGCCCAGTGGGTAGGGCGTTTGCCTTGCATGGCTGGTAGCCAGCCTGGGGCGGCTGATCCCTGGCATCCCATATGGTTCCCTGAGCACTGCCAGGGGTAATTCCTGAGTGCAGAGCCAGGAGAAACCCCCTGCGCATTGCCAGGTGTGACTCAAAAAAGCAAAAAAAAAATTTTTTTTTTTTTTGCTTTTGGGTCACACCCGGAATGCTCAGGGGTTACCCTGGTCTGCACTCAGGAATCACTCCTGGCGTGCTCGGGGACCATTGGGATGCCGGGGATCGAACCCTTGCTGGCTGGCGCCACGCAAGAAACACCCACCCGCTGGGCATCGCTCCGCCCGCAAAAATTTTTTATTTCAATTTTTTTTTTGTTTTAGGGTCACACCTGGCGATGTTTAGGGTTTTCCTGACTTTGACCCCTATATGCTCAGGGGAACATATAGGATGCTGGGGATCAAGTCTGAGTTGGCCTTGTGCAGGCAAGTGCTCTACCTGCTTTGCTATGGCTCTGGCCCCAACTCTTCGCTAAATAAATATTCCTTTATTGAGCTCTAGATTTTTTGAGGGATCCGTCCAGCAGACGAGCCTATAACAGCCAGGCTCACGCAGTTGCTTGCGGCCTTGTGGTTTATCAATAAATGCTGTATTTAGAGGTGACTACAAGAGTATGCCACCCTGCACAGCAAGCCTGGCAAGCTGCCCGTGTTGTATTTTTATATGCCAAATACCAGTAACAATTATATTAGGTCATTCCTATGACCTAATATAATGGTTTGAGGCTCTTTATGTTCCTGGAGCGAGCAGATGCCCTTGGGCTCTACTATCATGAGACAGGACATATGGAGATGTTACTGGAGCCCGCTCGAGCAAATTGATGATGAACGGGAAGATAGTGATAGTGATAGATTTTTGAGGGGTTTGGTCATGATCACAGATAATGTAAGAGTTCAGCTAATTGCCACTTTATTGTATACAAACATATAAATGTGCATATATAAGTTATATATAATTTACATATAAATTATATGCACACATAATTGTATATATACATTATATACATTAGATATCTATATCTATGTCTGTGAGACTTACAGACATGGGGCAGAGCTGCTACCAGCTCTCCCTGTGCCCAGCTGTTCATGAGGCTCCTAGGAGGAATGGCGGGTACCAGCCCTGGCCCGCCACCCCAGCAGAGCCTTGCAAGAAGCCATATGATCCCTCACTCCCTGAGGGCCTTCATTTTCCACATCCAGACTTCCCTCTCGTCAGAACTCCACCCAGCAGAAGAGCCTATCACAGCCCTGCTTGTGCGGCCGCTTGTGGCCGTGAGGTTCATCAATAAATGCTGGATATCTGAGATGACTACAAGAGTATGCCACCCACACAGCAGAGCCTGGCAAGCTACCCATGTCGTATTTGATATGCCAAAGACCAGTAACAATATAGACCTCATTCCCATGACCTGATGGAATGGTTTGAGGCTCTTTATGTTCCTGGAGCAAGCAGATGCCCTTGGGCTCTACTAGCATTAGACAGGACATACGGAAATGTTACTGGTGCCCGCTTGAGCAAATCGATGATGAACGGGAAGTCAGTGATACAGTGACAGTGATCTATCTATAGATATTCATAAATATCTATAGATATAGATAGATATAGTGTTTGATTTGGGGCCATCGCTTTTTTTTTTTTTTTTTTTTTTTTGCTTTTTGGTTCACACCCAGCAACACTCAGGGGTTACTCTTGGCTCTTGGCTAATCAATTACTCCTGGCGGTGCTCGGGGACCATGGGATGCCAGGGATCGAACCCGGGTTGGCTGCATGTGAGGCAAACACCCTACCCACTGGACTATCGCTCTGGCCCCGGGCCATCGCTTCTATCACTTGTTTTCCCATTCATTGATTTGCTTGAGCGGGCACCAGTAACATCTCTATATGTCTTATCACATGCTAGTGTAGCCCATGGGCATCTGCTTGCTCCAGGAACATGAAGAGCCTCAAATCATCCCTTCAGGTCATGGGAATGAAGTCTATAATTGTTACTGATTTTAGGCGTATCAAATATTATACGGGTAGCTTGCCAGGCTTTGCCATGTGTATGGGATACTCTTGTAGTAGCCTCTCATCTCGTGCATTTATTGATGAACTGCATGGCCGTAAAGAGACTGAGAAAGATTGGCTTTTCTGCCTTACCTCCTGGGTGCCTCATGATCAGCTGGGTACAGGGAGAGCTGGTAGCAGCTTTGCCCCATGTATCTGTATTGGGGTCATACCAGTAAATACTCAGGGGTTCTCCTGATGTAGGAATCACTCCTGGCTACCTCACTCAGGATCTTATGGAAATCTGGAGCAAGTGCCCTACCCACTATACTATCACTCCAGCACAATTTTGCTGTATACATTATATATGGTGTTAGCTCATTGCTCAGGACATACTCTCCAGAAACAGAAATATTGATAAAGTTTATTAGCTCAGTACTTCAGCAGCACTGAAGATCCTCTGAGTCAGACTCTAAAGGCCCCTGCTTTTGGAGGACATGCAGGCCCTAATTAGCCCTTACCTCAGCTAACCCATAGTCTTTGTCTCTGCTAAAAGAGAGATCTGCATTTTGCCTGAAGTGACAAGTCACAATGGGATACACAGGGCAGGAAGACAGTTTGGATCTATGACTCTCTGAATGATAGAATATTCTTACCATGAGTTCTATGTTAACTGGTCAAAGTATTTCCTCACATGACTCCCATTGGTACTGACAGTGTGCTGGGTGACACCCTATTTAGCTTCCAGCTACATTTAGCTTGCAGCTCCTCCCAGCTCTGCTAGGAGGCTTTGAATCAGCTCTGGTTCTTGTAAACAGCCAGAAGACCACCTGAAGTGCTGCATTTCACTTCTTGATCACTTGATCACTTGAATCCCGTTATTCATCGATTTGCTCAAGTGGGCGCCAGTAACATTTCCATTGAACCCTATCACGTGCCAATGTAGCCCAATGGCATATGGTTGATTCAGGAATATGAAGAGCCTCAAACCGTACCTTCAAGATCTTGACAAGGAAGTCTGACCATCTTGTAGGTGGGCGGCCACATAATCTTTTGACATCCTGTGGGATCCTAGTCGGTAACAGCTCTAGTCCAGTGGTCGTCTCCAAATCGCATTACATGCGACATACAAGCGGCTGGGGAAGCTGGAACTCGGGCTCGCCCGGGCCCAGCTGACTATGGGGCCCCCCAGGAGGGCAGATGGGTTTTGGGAGTGGGCCCATCACCTCTGGGGGTCCCGGAAGCAGCCAGATGAGACTCGCCCACCACACTAGCCACCATTTTCGCTGTCTGGACGCTGGGAAACTGCCTCACGACCAGATTAACAGAGCAAAACCAGTTCGAGCCCGTGGCCACGGGTCGCAGTGGTCCATTAAAATAGTGGAAACAGTAATGTCTTTTAATGCACTGCATTCCACAATGTGCAGGAAAGTTTGGCAGGAGGGAGAGATAGAGAGGAGAGAAATGACATACAGAACCCGCCAAGTAGTTGAGGTGTGGGAGGGGGAGGGAGGTGGGGACATTGGCGATGGGAGATGGGTTTTGGTGGAGGGATGGGTGTTGGAACACTGTAGAACCAAAACTCTACATGAGCATCTTTCAATTGTATGTCTAAAATGGTGTAATAAAATTGGGGGGATAATAAAATAAAATAAAAATCAAATCGCATTACATGTCTAGCCCTTCTGAGTTTCGATGCCTTGGCAAATGAGACAGCGCCCCTGATTGTCGAAAAGCGATGGAGGTCTGAACTCCGGATTCCTTCTCAAACTTGAGTGAGGTGTGATATTTCAAGCATAGCTCTTTCAATTCCTCTCTAGGAGACCTGACTAGCATTCTCATCCTGCTTTCACAGGGCCCAGGTCTCTGAGACGTATGTTAATGCAGGGAGAATGGTGGAGTCGAAGAGATGTGCCCAGAGCCGGAGGTTCTTTGTCCTTTTAGCTATTTCTTCGATGCCTTTGAAGGCATTCCATGCCGCTCTCTTCCTCCTCGGCGCAGCTCAGGTTTTAGGTGGTTCATCATGTTGACTTCTCTACCTAGGTACACATAACTGCTGCATTTCAGAGATGTCTGCTGCATTTCAATAGAGCTATTTACCTGTTTTCATCTCTAGATAGCTCTGCCGTGGCCTCTGCGCTAGCCGGGCTGTGATAGGATCATCTGCTGGATGCATCCCTCAAAAATCTAGAGCTCAATAAAGGAATATTTATTTAGTGAAGAGTTGGGACCACAGCCATAGCAAAGCAGGGAGGGCACTTGCCTGCACAAGGCCAACTCAGACTTGATTCCAAGCATCCTATATGTTCCTCTGAGCACCACCAGAAGTAATTCTGAATACAGAGCCAGGAAACCCCTAAACATCACCGGGCGTGACCCAAAAGCAAAAAAAAAAAAAATTGAAATAATTATTGAAAGATAAATTAGAAGGGAAGAAATGGGAGTACTGCCTTACTTTAGTATTGAAAGAAAATATCATTTATTTGTGTCTTTTAGGTACATCTTGCAGTGTTTAGGGCTTACTTCCTGGCTCTAGCAGGATTCTCTCTCTAGTAGAGAATCTAATGGGTATTCAAACTGGGCTTGGATTCACGCAAAGCACATAAACTACTCGATGTATTTCCACTCTGGCTACAGGATCAATATATGTAAAATGAACATACTGGGGCCCAGAGTGAAAGCATAGTGGGTAGGGCATTAGCTTTGCACGTGGCCCACCTGGATTCAATCCCCAGCATCACGTATGGTCCCCTAAGCACTGGCAGGAGTAACTCCTGAGTGCAGAGCCAGGAGTAACCCCTGAGCATTGCCAGGTGTGATCAAAAAGGACAAATAAGTCACTTCTGTTCCCGTTGTTCATTGATTTACTCCGAGCAGGCGCCAGTAACGTCTCCATTCATTGGGAATGAGGTCCATTATTGTTACTGATTTTGGCATATGCGGTTCATCAATAAATGCTGTATTTAGAGGTGACTACTG
>JAJIBD010004669.1:0-54595 GCA_021461705.1 Cryptotis parvus | reverse complement strand
TGGAGTTTGGATCAGTTGGGTTCTAGGGTGGAGCCCGGGATTTGCATTCCTGATAAGTGTCCAGATGGTGCTAAGGGAGCCTGGTGTAATGCACACTGGGTCAACCACTGGCCTTCGAGATGACTGAGTCTCATGAGGACGATCATCTGTGGAGAACACTTGATTCTAGATGTGTTTCCACTGAAATAACGGCATAGTAACGTGATGGGGTATTGAATTGATGACTTTGTAAGCTGACTCCTTGGAAAATCCGCAGTTTTCTGAAAGAGAGTAGGTAGAACATTCTGGTTTCTGGAAGCAGTTAGGTGGTTAAGTTTTACATGAGTGATAACTCTCGGTCTTCAAACTGGAGCACTTATACATTTCCCAGGGCTCCCCTTTCAGGGACTCATCAAATGAACGTCACCCCGTCCCTACTAGGGTCCCCAAGTGAGTCCCCACCACCGCTATTTTACAGTGGGAAAAAGTGAGTCTTAAGCATTGGCTTATGCGTCACAATTTACGTTGTGTGCCTTGAAATTTAACTCTTTTTTGCAATTGGCTCTGATGGACAAGGACACTATATTCTTTTAGACCCTATGATTTTTTTTAACCTGTGTGACAGATACCCGATAAAGAAACCATTTCTTTCATGCCTTAATCTCCTTGGAAAGCAAAAGTAGAATTTGCTGAAATAAAAGTACACCTTGGCTGTATCACGATGCTAATCCTCTTACTTTTAATGGTTTGGAAATCGGCAGAATAAGAAGGTAAACATTGTAGTTGATTAATAGCAGTTAGCTCTCCTTCCTCCTTCAATTTCCATGTGGCCAAAGTTCTCTGCCATACCTTACAATAAGGCTTTATTTTATAAACTCCAAACTGAGTCTCCCTCTCTGTTTTTAACATTCTTACATGAAAAAAACGATCTTACGAGCCTGAGTGTGTGAGTTCCCATTACCCCAAGAAGCAAGGAGAGCACATTTCAAATACGATGTCAAGCAAATCCTACTGAAAGCTGGTTGTCATAGCAATGGCTTATAGGGTCTAAAATTTTTTTAAAATTGAAAATAGTCGGATATAATGAGGTGCTTCAATTTAAAAGTCTTAAATCTTGGACAGCTCCAGGTTGAGATGGTTTTGATATCAGCTTATTAAACTTGCTCCAGGAGTGAAGGGTGGAGTGGGTGCGATGGAGAGAAAGGGGGAGCGGGAGGGCGGTAGCAGTGAACCAGCACCGGCCAGGGTGGGGAGCCTGGTGGGCAGAGCGGCTGCTGCCAGCCCTGCCCCCTAGAGGATGCAGCAAACCCACCTCACATGCACTCGGCCTGTCCCGGGTTTCTGCTGCCGCCGACCCGGCTCTCTGCCATCATCACAGCTCTGCCAGCTTTTAGAGTCCTAAAATTTGATTTTTTACTTATCTTTAAATTTTGTCGTTTTGTTGAATCACCATGAGATACGCAGTTACAAAGTTGTCCCTGGTTGGGTTTCAGTCGTACCAGGTTCCAACACCTGTCCTTCACCAGTGTACATTTCCGCCACCGGTGTCCCTGTTTCCCTCCTGTCACTCCCCACCTCCACTACAGCCTTCCTCTGTAGCAGCACCTCTCTCTCTCTCTCTCTCTCTCTCTCTCTCTCTCTCTCCTGCTCACTTCCTCTCTGCTCATTATAGTTTGCAGAACGTGAAAGGTTACCATGGATATCCTTTATATCTTTCAACACTCAGTTTTTTATTTGGGGTCACACCCAGCAACGCTCAGGGGGTTACTCCTGGCTCTGCACTCAGGAATTACTCCTGGCGGTGCTCAGGGGACCATATGGGATGCCGATTGAACCCAGGTTGGCCGTGCAAGGCAGACTCCCTACCCACTGTGTACATCCAGTTCTTTCCACACTCATTTCCAACTATCATTTTCATAGTGGCCCTTTCTCTATCCTAACTGCGCTCACCGCCACCCACTGTGTCAAGCGCCCACCAGTGGATCAGTCTGCTGGTCTTTGTTTCTACTGTCCTTGGGTACTAGTCTCCTACTGGTTTATAAAACACAGGTACGTGCAGACACTCTATGTCTGTCCTCGCCTCTGACTCATTTCACTCAGCAGGAAACTCTCCATGTCCATCCACGCATAAGCAAATCTCCTGACTTCATCTTTCCTGGTGACTGTGTAATATTCCATTGTGTAGACGTGCCATCGTATCTGTAGCCAGTCGTCTGTTCTCAGTCGTCTGTTCTCGTCTCCCAACGTCTGTGTGAGGAGATGCCGTCAGGACTTGGGGGCTTTCAGGAACTGTCTACGTCTAGAAAGGTTCCAGAAAGGAGGGTCTTCTCTGCGCTGCACCAATGGCGGCAGAAATGGCCTTTCCCTTTATTCTCCAACAGCCTGGAGGAGTTCAGATAAGGCCCCTCTAGATATTCAGACATGCGTCCCCAAGACAGGTCAC
The DNA here is from genome assembly GCA_021461705.1 of Cryptotis parvus. Lineage (NCBI taxonomy): Eukaryota > Metazoa > Chordata > Mammalia > Eulipotyphla > Soricidae > Cryptotis > Cryptotis parvus. The sequence goes on along the minus strand of JAJIBD010004669.1, from coordinate 52,173 downwards.
TTTGGCCAATGGATGGGCTGGAGGCGGAGGCCAGGTGAGGGAAGTCTGGGCTTGGGAGGAAGCTGCACCGTCCTGCTCCCCTGGATGGAAGTGCACGTGGGGCCTTCCCAGCCGCGGCTTCCCCAGACATCGCCTTCTTCGTGTGTGTGTGTGGGGGCAGCAGAGTCAATGGACCAAGGAGGTCTCTGCCCCTGCCCCTCCCGGAAGCCCCCAACCCCAGGGCCAACAGAGTCATGAAGCCCCCTGCCGCCCCCCTCTCCTGGAAGCCCCCTCCGTGCTGAAGGCTGGATCCCCTCTCTCCCTGCAGATCCCCAGAAATGCAGAGTTAAGTGGGCTGTTTGTCCCGTCCCAAAAGGCCCCTTCACACCTTTCCACACACGATTCGGATCCAAACCATCAGCGAAGCCGTAGGCCTAAGAAAGGCCCCACCTCTGAAACCCAGACCCTGCTAAGCCCAAGGAAAGAAATTCGTTTCTGTACCTAGCTGCCCATCTGCCACGGCCCACACACCGCACCCTGGGGGCTCAGTCTCAGTGTCCTCCAGGTGCCGGTCGCAAAGGGGACCCGGGCAGTGAGCATCACACGAGCCACAGAGAAGCTGGTGTCTCCTTTGAGGGCTCTAGCGCTTTGGTCAGAGGTGGAGAGGCAGAGAGGAGAGGGGCAGACATGGAGATTTGGGGTCCACCTCCCAGTGCAGAGACAGGTCAGGTGCAACCCCATTTCCTCATCATCGACTGGGGCCCGAGACAGGTCTCCCGCCTAGCATGGAGTGAGGATCTGGAGCTGATGGATGGGGGACGGTAGCTCTTAGAGGGGGAACCGTAGATGGGTCCTGGACCTCCAGCTGGACAGCAGAAAGACCAGCTCCATGGTGGGCTCCCCCTCTCTGCTGGAGAGAGCTCAGGGCTAAGACTGCAAACCCGGTAATTCACCAACTGGAGTGACCACTGCCTGGACTCTCTCTTTTTGCCTGTTCTGGTTTTGACCTGAAAGGTCCACGGCAAACTGGCCTGGTGGTGCGCCTGTGCTCACAAGCCAGACTCTGGGCTTCACGAGCCTGTGCACCAACCTCTCGGAGACACAATTCTAGCCCAGAAACGGCCCTCAGAGCCCTTCCCTGTCAGCTGCGGCAGCCGCGGAGCAGAGCTGAGCTTGCCGTCTGCCTGCCACTGGGCAGAAGCTCACACCCCAGTTCCTCAGCCCCTCTGGCCCAGGCCTCAGGAGTGCTAGCCGGGGTGACCCAAGGACCCAGGCGGCATCTCGCCCAGGGGAATAAGCTGCTGTGCTTAGTCCAGTGAAGGACTCGGTAGCCGGAGCTGAAATGTCACCACCGGCCTCGCCTGCCACCGGAAATTCTCTGAGTTCAAAGAACCCAGAGAGAAGCAACTACTCCTCCAGTGGTCTTGGGGTTCAGCAACCCCCAGAACTGAGCAAAGCTGCTGTCTGTGCCTCCTGTGGCGCCAGAGGTGGGTGCCCTGACCACCACCTTTAGCGCCTGTATCCAAGCCCTTCCCTGGGATTATGGACCTCTGGGAAGGAAGGTCAGGCCTAGCCAAGGGGTTGGGGACCCAGCTGGGTTATAGCCCGCCTCAGGGTGCTCTCAGGGTTATTGGCCCACCTCAGGGTGCTCTCAGGGTTATCGGCCCACCTCAGGGTGCTCTCAGGTTATCGCCCACCTTAGGGTGCTCTCAGGGTTATTGCCCACCTCAGGGTGTTCTCAGGCTATCGCCCACCTCAGGGTGCTCTCAGGTTATCGCCCACCTCAGGGTGCTCTCAAGCTATCGCCCGCCTCAGGGTGCTCTCAGGGTTATTGCCCACCTCAGGGTGCTCTCAGGCTATCGCCCACCTCAGGGTGCTTTCAGGGGTATCGCCCACCTCAGGGTGCTCTCAGGCTATCGCCACCTCAGAGTGCTCTCAGGCTATCGCCTGCCTCAGGGTGATCTCAGGCTATCGCCCGCCTCAGGGTGCTCTCAGGCTATCGCCCGCCTCAGGGTGCTCTCAGGCTATTGCCCACCTCAGGGTGCTCTCCAGGGTTATCACCCACCTCAGGGTGCTCTCAGGTTATCGGCCCACCTCAGGGTGCTCTCAGGTTATCGCCCACCTCAGGGTGCTCTCAGGCTATCGCCCACCTCAGGGTGCTCTCCTAGGCTATCGCCCGCCTCAGGGTGCTCTCAGGTTATCGGCCCACCTCAGGGTGCTCTCAGGCTATCGCCCGCCTCAGGGTGCTCTCAGGCTATCGCCGCCTCAGGGTGCTCTCAGGCTATCGCCGCCTCAGGGTGCTCTCAGGCTATCGCCCGCCTCAGGGTGCTCTCAGGCTATCGCCCGCCTCAGGGTGCTCTCAGGCTATCGCCCGCCTCAGGGTGCTCTCTGGCTATCGCCCGCCTCAGGGTGCTCTCAGGTTATCGCCCGCCTCAGGGTGCTCTCAGGTTATCGCCCGCCTCAGGGTGCTCTGAGGGTTATCGCCCGCCCTCAGGGTGCTCTGAGGGTTATCGCCCACCTCAGGGTGCTCTCAGGCTATCGCCCACTTCAGGGTGCTCTCCAGGTTATCGCCCACCTCCAGGGTGCTCTCGGGTTATCGCCCACCTCAGGGTGCTCTCAGGTTATCGCCACCTCAGGGTGCTCTCAGGGTTATTGCCCACCTCAGGGTGCTTTCAGGTTATCGCCCACCTCAGGGTTCTCTCAGGGTTATTGCCCACCTCAGGGTGCTCTCAACTATCGCCCACCTCAGGGTGCTCTCAGGGTATCGCCCACCTCAGGGTGCTATGAGGTTATCGCCCACCTCAGGGTGCTCTCAGGTTATCGCCCACCTCAGGGTCCTCTCAGGGTTATTGCCCACCTCAGGGTGCTCTCAGGCTATCGCCCACCTCAGGGGTGCTCTCAGAGTTATCGCCCACCTCAGGGTGCTCTCAGGCTATCGCCCACCTCAGGGTGCTCTCAGGCTATCGCCTACCTCAAGGGTGCTCTCAGGCTATCGCCCGCCTCAGGGGTGCTCTCAGGGTTATCACCCACCTCAGGGTGCTCTCAGGCTATCGCCCACCTCAGGGTGCTCTCAGGTTATCGCCCACCTCAGGGTGCTCTCAGGTTATCGCCCACCTCAGGGTGCTCTCAGGGTTATCGCCCACCTCAGGGTGCTCTCAGGGTTATCGCCGCCCCTCAGGGGTGCTTCTCAGGTTATCGCCCACCTCAGGGTGCTCTCCAGGGTTATCGCCCGCCTCAGGGTGCTCTCAGGTTATCGCCCACCTCAGGGTGCTCTCAGGGTTATCGCCCACCTCAGGGTGCTCTCAGGGTTATCGCCCCGCCTCAGGGTGCTCTCAGGTTATCGCCCACCTCAGGGTGCTTCTCAGGGGTTATCGCCCACCTCAGGGGTGCTCTCAGGTTATCGCCCACCTCAGGGTGCTCTCAGGTTATCGCCCAACTCAGGGTGCTCTCAGGTTATCGCCCACCTCAGGGTGCTCTCAGGGTTATCGCCCGCCTCAGGGTGCTCTCAGGTTATCGCCCACCTCAGGGTGCTCTCAGGGTTATCGCCCGCCTCAGGGTGCTCTCAGGTTATCGCCCACCTCAGGTGCTCTCAGGGTTATTGCCCGCCTCAGGGTGCTCTCAGGCTATCGCCCGCCTCAGGGTGCTCTCAGGCTATCGCCCGCCTCCAGGGTGCTCTCTGGCTATCGCCCGCCTCAGGGTGCTCTCAGGTTATCGCCCGCCTCAGGGTGCTCTCAGGTTATCGCCCGCCTCAGGGTGCTTTCGAGGGTTATCGCCCACCTCAGGGTGCTCTCAGGTTATCGCCCACCTCAGGGTGCTCTCAGGGTTATTGCCCACCTCAGGGTGCTTTCAGGTTATCGCCCACCTCAGGGTTCTCTCAGGGTTATTGCCCACCTCAGGGTGCTCTCTCAACTATCGCCCACCTCAGGGTGCTCTCAGGGTATCGCCCACCTCAGGATGCTCTCAGGTTATCGCCCACCTCAGGGAGCTCTCAGGTTATCGCCCACCTCAGGGTGCTCTCAGGGTTATTGCCCACCTCAGGGTGCTCTCAGGCTATCGCCCACCTCAGGGTGCTCTCAGGTTATTGCCCACCTCAGGGTGCTCTCAGGCTATCGCCCGCCTCAGGGTGCTCTCAGGGTTATTGCCCACTTCAGGGTGCTCTCAGGCTATCGCCCACCTCCAGGGTGCTCTGAGGTTAGTCGCCCACCTCAGGGTGCTCTCAGGTTATCGCCCACCTCAGGGTCCTCTCCAGGGTTATTGCCCACCTCAGGGTGCTCTCAGGCTATCGCCCACCTCAGGGTGCTCTCTCAGAGTTATCGCCCACCTCAGGGTGCTCTCAGGCTATCGCCCACCTCAGGGTGCTCTCAGGCTATCGCCTACCTCAGGGTGCTCTCAGGCTATCGCCCGCCTCAGGGTGCTCTCCGGGTTATCACCCACCTCAAGGTGCTCTCAGGCTATCGCCCACCTCAGGGTGCTCTCAGGTTATCGCCCACCCCTCAGGGTGCTCTCAGGTTATCGCCCACCTCAGGGTGCTCTCAAGGTTATCGCCCACCTCAGGGTGCTCTCAGGGTTATCGCCCGCCTCAGGGTGCTCTCTCAGGTTATCGCCCACCTCAGGGTGCTCTCAGGGTTATCGCCCGCCTCAGGGTGCTCCTCAGGTTATCGCCCACCTCAGGGTGCTCTCAGGGTTATCGCCCACCCTCAGGGTGCTCTCAGGGTTATCGCCCGCCTCAGGGTGCTCTCAGGTTATCGCCCACCTCAGGGTGCTCTCAGGGTTATTGCCCACCTCAGGGTGCTCTCAGGCTATCGCCCACCTCAGGGGTGCTCTCAGGTTATCGCCCACCTCAGGGTGCTCTCAGGTTATCGCCCAACTGAGGGTGCTCCCAGGTTATCGCCCACCTCAGGGTGCTCTCCAGGTTTATTGCTTACCTCAGGGTGCTCTCAGGCTAGTCGCCCACCTCAGGGTGCTCTCTAGGTTACCGCCCCACCTCAGGGTGCTCTCAGGGTTATAGCCCACCTCAGGGGTGCTCTCAGTGTTATCGCCCACCTCCGGGTGCTCTCAGGGTTATTGCCCACCTCAGGGTGCTCTCAGGCTATCGCCCACCTCTGGGTGCTCTCAGGTTATCGCCCACCTCAGGGTGCTCTCAGGTTATAGCCCACCTCAGGGTGCTTCTCAGGTTATCGCCCACCTCAGGGTGCTCTCAGGGTTATTGCCCACCTCAGGGTGCTCTCAGGCTATCGCCCACCTCAGGGTACTCTCGGGTTATCGCCCACCTCAGGGCGCTCTCAGGTTATCGCCCACCTTAGGGTGCTCTTAGGTTATCGCCCCACCTCAGGGTGCTCTCAGGCAATCGCCCGCCTCAGGGTGCTCTCAGGGTTATTGCCCACCTCAGGGTGCTCTCAGGCTATCGCCCACCTCAGGGTGTTCTCAGGTTATCGCCCGCCTCAGGGTGCTCTCAGGTTATCGCCCACCTCAGGGTGCTCTCAGGGTTATTGCCCTCCTCAGGGTGCTCTCAGGCTATCGCCCACCTCAGGGTGCTCTCAGGCTATCGCCTGCCTCAGGGTGCTCTCAGGCTATCGCCTGCCTCAGGGTGATCTCAGGCTATCGCCTGCCTCAGGGTGCTCTCAGGCTATCGCCCGCCTCAGGGTGCTCTCAGGCTATTGCCCGCCTCAGGGTGTTCTCAGGCTATCGCCCACCTCAGGGTGCTCTCAGGGGTTATCGCTCACCTCAGGGTGCTCTCAGGCTATCGCCCACCTCAGGGTGCTCTCAGGTTATCGCCCACCTCAGGGTGCTCTCAGGTTATCGGCCCACCTCAGGGTGCTCTCAGGCTATCACCCGCCTCAGGGTGCTCTCAGGCTATCGCCCGCCTCAGGGTGCTCTCAGGCTATCGCCCGCCTCAGGGTGCTCTCAGGCTATCGCCCCGCCTCAGGGTGCTCTCAGGCTATCGCCCGCCCTCAGGCTGCTCTCAGGCTATCGCCCGCCTCAGGGTGCTGCTCTCTGGCTATCGCGCGCCTCATGGTGCTCTCATGTTATCGCCCGCCTCAGGGTGCTCTCAGGCTATTGCCCACCTCAGGGTGCTCTCAGGTTATCGCCCACCTCAGGGTGCTCTCAGGCTATCGCCCGCCTCAGGGTGCTCTCAGGGTATCGCCCACCTCAGGGTGCTCTCAGGCTATCGCCCGCCTCAGGGTGCTCTAAAGCTATCGCCCGCCTCAGGGTGCTCTCAGGCTATCGCCCGCCTCAGGGTGCTCTCATGGTTATCGCCCACCTCAGGGTGCTCTCAGGCTATCGCCCGCCTCTGGGTGCTTTCAGGTTATCGCCCGCCTCAGGGTGCTCTCAGGCTATCGCCCGCCTCCAGGGTGCTCTCTGGCTATCGCCCGCCTCAGGGTGCTCTCAGGTTATCGCCCGCCTCAGGGAGCTCCCCAGGTTATCGCCCCGCCTCAGAGTGCTCTCAGGTTATCGCCCACCTCAGGGAGCTCCCAGGTTATCGCCCGCCTCAGGGTGCTCTCCAGGCTGTCGCCCGCCTCAGGGTGCTCTCAGGTTATTGCCAGCCTCAGTGTGCTCTGCTCCGGTGGGCGGGGCCTGAGCACTCCTCCTGTTGCCAGCAGGCGCCTGGCCATCACCAGGTGTCCAAAGTGCCTCCCAGGGTACCTGGGGGGCAGACGCCCCTGCTAACACCCCTCCGCCCTGAGTGCAGGTCCCGGGACACCCTCAGCCCAGGCTGGGGACCCCGGCTTCCGAGAACGTCAAGGGGACAGCAGAGCAGGCCACCCCACCTCGGCGTGACCACCCCTCCCCTCGTCAATGCCCCAGGGAGGGGGTTTCCAGCTTTACAGAGTTCTGTGCGGGCACGACCGTGGGCACTGTGGGGGATTCTGCGGGCACCGCTGGGCACATGTGGGATTCCGCGGCAGGCGAAGGCGGCTGCACGCTAGCATTTGCCCCAGCAAGTGGTGCTGCCTCCCAGGAGCTGGGGCAGGCACCAGAGACGGGAACCCGATTCCGGGTGCAGTGTCACATGCTTGCCTGTGACAGTCTCCCTTGTTGGACTCATCGGGAGGGTCCCAATCGTCTACACTGCCCCAATGTCTACACCTCCTCCTGTTGTCCTGATTCTGGGGCCTGAGAGAGCCGCCGTAAGTCTTCCTGAGCGCGGGCAGCCAGGAGAGACGCCATTCTTGTCCCTTGGGAACAGCTGTGGCCTGGGGCCATGGAAGGAGATCAATGGTCTTGGACCAGGAGAAGCTGCTCAGACCCGGCACGTGGCTCTCATTCAGAGCTGTGTGACTCAGGGGCCCCAGCTGTGAAGTGGGTCATCTCCAGCATGGTCTCTGCACCTTACACGCCGCCCGTCACAGACCCGCTGTCCAGGAGCCCAGCCCGCAGCCTCCTGAGCTGGGCAGTAGCCTAGCGAGGGCCAAGAGAAAGCTCTACCCGCAGGGGCGAGGCAGGAGGCAGGTGGCAAGCATCTCTGGGAACCTCGGATCTTCCGAATGAAGCTAAGCAGAAAGGGTGAAGGCGTCGGCAGCGCCAGGCTCAGAAACGGCTCCCCAGGAAAGTGGCACTGAGAGAAGATGCTTGTGCAGGAGAGGCTGAGCCCAGAGGGTGTCGGGCGCTGGCGGGAGCGGAGGAATGGGCTCAGCCTGACCGTGGGGCAGTGAAGAAACAGGAGCCTGAAGGCCAGCAGCGGGGATGGGCCAGGCCTGCACGGGTCCACGAGCGGCCACACCTGGCGATGCTTAGGGCTTACTCGTTGCTCTACACTCAGGGCTCACTGTTGGTGAGCTCTGGGGACCATATGGGGTGCCGGGGATCGAACCCGGTTGACTGTGTGCAAGGCAAGCTCCGTCCCTTGCTGTGTTGTCTGTCTGTCCATCCCAAGCAGGTGCGGCTGGGAAACCTTAGCCCTGAATCCCGGATTCCCTGCAGGCTACACGTCTGCCGTTGCTTCCAGATGGCTAGGAACAGGGGCTTGCCTTTGGAAGCAGGAATAAAGCTCCTGGTTCCTTCTGGGGTCACCCTTGCCCCACCCCCGGGCCTCTCACTTGAGGGCTGCCCCCACGCTGGTCTCTGGAGAGCAAAGGTCCGTTCCCAGGAGCTGAGGGAGTCGGCACGTGCACGGTGAGAGAGTGGTTCCCTCCAACGGGCCCGCCCGTGCCTCCGAGCGAGGCCGTGCTTAGCTTTGGTTAATCTAATGTGCACAATAAAACGTTTTATTAAAAGGGGAAGAAGACAGCCGAGGAGGTGGCAATTGGCCATGGAAGGGCACTATATTTTATTGGAATTAGAATCCCTTTATTTAAAAATATATAAACCTCAATTTTCTTGCTATCACTCGGCTTAGCAGCCCGTGGAAAGTTCCCAAGGCAATTTCAGTGTTGGCGGAGAGAACGGCTGTAGGCTGGTCTCTTTCCCCGGGCTGTCTGCCGAAAGGAGCGCCGCTACCGCGCCAGGCCACGGTGCCCTGAGGAGTCGGCCAGGCCCCGTGCTAGGCCGTTGGCGAGGCCGAAGAGCCCCCGCCCCGCTTCCAGCAAGAGCCGAGGACGAGATCCAGGAGTGTTCCCTGTGCCCACACGCTCTGGGCCAAGTCTCCTGGGCTAGGGCGTATTAAGCAGATTTCAAGACGAGTAAAACCCTTCATACAAGGGCAGTGCTTGGGAGTGAGGGCTGGACTACGGCCAGGTATTGGGGTAAACTGAGGCCCTGAGTGCTTTCAGGGTGGGAACTCCCAGGTTATTCTCACAAGAGTCTCTGAGGGCAGGTCCTAGAGCAATCTCTGCAGAGGCCGGGGTGGGCACTCAGGTTCTGGTAACCCCAGCGTTCCAATATGGGATTGGGGTGCCAGGCCTGGGCTCTGTGAAGTGACGCTGACAGAGCAGCCTGGCCCCTCCCTCCTGCCAGCAGCGTGACACCAGGCACAAAGTTCAGTGGGACTCTGAGCTCTGAGCTCTGACGCCAAACCCGCCGTGAGAGAAAAGCATTTGGGGTGAAGCCACCACAGCACGGAGGGGCCTGGGCCCACACCCGGGGTCGGCGGGACCCCCTTCCGGGCTTCCATGGAGGTTTCTAAGGAAGCCAAGATAAAGGTCAGGTGTTAGGGGAGAAAAAACAGCAGGCAGGTTCAATGAGCCAAAGGCGCCATGTTGCTGTGGAAAGTCACCGAGGGCTTGTCATCACACCCCCCCATCCGGCCTTGGGAAGAAGTTTCACTGCCCCTCCTGTTATCTAGAAACCGCTCGGGTGCACGCAGGGCATACTGATGTTTAGAACATCCAGGGACATAACAATACAAGTTGTCTGTGCAACTTGAGCAATGTCGTTCTTCGAATCATGTTAAATTTGCGCAGGTTATGGCGTGAACTATGCCTGTATAATCTAAAGCTTCCCTTACTTGGGGTCTTGTCTTGGCCTGCGTGCCTAAGAGCTTGACCCCAGCTAGCTGGCTTAATAAACTCTGCTTGCCTTTTGCATTACTGGCTGGTTTCTTTGTGATTCCTAAGAACTTGCGACTCTGGACCCTAACAAGGGCAGGGGCCGGGAGATGGGGCACAGCGTGTGGGCTCAGGCAGCAGCTTGAGGGTGCTCTGGAGTCTGGGAGGAGATCTAGGGGTGTGCTGAGACGGTGGTTAGGAGTTTTGCAAGGGAATGTTCTAGAGAGGGATGTGTTGGAGTCCTGGAGGGGGACGTTCTGGACGGGGTGCTTGGGACACGGGTGCTCTGGAAGGAGGTAACCGGAGTCTGGGCGGGTCTTCTGGAGGCGGTGCCTGGTCCGATCGGGGCACTTAGAGTGGTGGAGTTGGGGGTGAGGGGAGTGACCGTCTGCCTCAGAGCTGGGGAGTCCCCCTGGGGCAGTGGGGTCCCTCTGCTCCTCCGGGGTCTCTAGCGAGGAGACCTGCATGCAGAGGGGAGGGCCCTGGCTGGGCAGTGGACATGGCCGGGCCACCCTCCCAGACCCTCCTCTCTTCCCGAGGGAGGAGTGACCCCCAGTGAGAGCCCGAGGTCAGGGGGTACAAGTCTCTCTCTGCTCCGGGTCCTGCCAGGAGCGCCGGGTCTGGGGTCGGGGCACGGGAGTAGGTGGGCTAGGCCTGTGTGTGCCCACTTGGCGGCCTTGAGAGGCTACAGACAGGGTCTCGGAGAAGAATCTCTCGTCCGCCCTAGTCCAGTGGGCAGCCTGGAACGTCCTCTGCCGGGATCTGGGTCCTAGGTGCCGTCTCTGGTCAGCAGTGACCATAGACACCGGGCAAGGGCCACAATGCAGGACGCTTAGGGGCCAGGAGAGGCCAGCAGGGGCCCAGCAGGACTTGAGGGGGAGCAAACCCCTTTCCAGCCTCTCAATCACAGCTTTGACCAGGGGGTCCATCCCAGGGCCCGGGACAGAGCGGTCAGGGGTGCAAGCAAAGGGGCAGTGGGGCCTGAGGGCCAGCTGGGGCCCGTTGCTCTTGGGCTGTTTCTGAGCAGAGGCCTGGGGTCGGGGGTCAGCCCTAGTCTCCTGCTCCATCCCGGTGGCCCGTGCCTGAAGGAGCGAGGAAAAGGCCTGGAAGGGAGGAAGAGGCCTGAGCGTCAGGCGTGGGGCGGGGCTTCCGAGCAGACAGCAGTGGAACCAGGAAGCCCGTACCAAGGCCGGGCTGCCCAGTCGGCAGATGGGGTCGCGGGCAGGAAGGAAACGCAGGGACTTGGGGTGAAGGAGAGAGTCCCGGGGTTAAGGCGGAGTCAAGACCGCGGGTGTGGTGCGTCCTGGGGCGGGGCGTCCTGGGGCGGGGCGTCCCGGGCGGGGCATCCTGCGGGCGGGGCGTCCAGGGGGCGGGGCGTCCAGGGGGCGGGGGTGTCCTGGGGCGGGGCATCCCAGGAGCACGGAGTCCTGGGGGGGGGCATCCTGCGGGCGGGGCGTCGGGGCGAGGTGTCCTGGGGCGGGGGTGTCCTGGGGCGGGGTGTCCAGGGGTGGGCGTCCTGGGACAGGGCGTCCTGGGTGTCCCTGGGGCGGGGCGTCCTGGGGGCGGGGCATCCAGGGCGGTGCGTCCCCGGGGCGGCGTCCCGGGGCGGGGCGTCCCGGGGGCCGCTTACGGTGCTGCTCCCCCCATACACCTGTCCGGGTCCACTGCAGAGGGGAGGAGCACCGAATCCGAGCCGCACCAGCTCACACAGCTGCCCAGTCCCTTGGGGGAAAATCCGTGCAATGAGCTCGCAGCCAGGGCAGGTCCCCAAGCCAGGGACCTCAAGCCCGGCTGTGCAGAGCCGTGGACACGGGCAGCAGGTGCCACCTGTGCAGAGCCGTGGACACGGGCAGCAGGTGCCACCCGTCTCAGCAGTCTCGGTGGACGTGGAGCACTGGGGAGAGGCCTGCGGGGGGTCCCTCCCAGCGCGCCCGGTACCCAGGGAGCCTCTGCAGACCCACCAAAGCCCCATCCCGGTCCCTGTCCCCTGGGTCACCGTGAGACAAAGGCCTCGGTGCTGACAATGGGCCCTTTGTGTGCCCTCTCCCGGCCCGGCTGGCACAATTGCTGATTCATAAACCTGGCAGGGCCCCAGCCCAGGCTGGGTAGAGACGAGGTGCGTGTGCTGCGGGCAGCTGGGTGGGGCAAGGCTGCCCCCTGGTGCCCAACCGGGCGCCTTACCCCGCAGGCCTCGCACCTTCTCCGGAAGAGGGGCTGGAAACGGCCGGCTGGGAGCTGAGGCCAGGAGCGTCCAGGACTGAGTCCTGCCAGGCACTGGAATCTGAGATGAGCTCAGGAGCGGCACTTGAGGGACCGGCCCAGGCTCGGGCCGCCAGAGCCTCCCTTCTCCCCAGCTCTGTTCTCAGGAGCCGGAAATGGACCTCTAGAGAAATAGCGACCCCGAATCACGCAGCTCAGCCCCGCCAGGCTGGCTGCCCCACTGGAGAGGTGGTCCTCAGCGTGGCGGTCACCCACCGCCACTGACCGCCCTCTGAGCCAGGAGCTATGGGCCAAGCGCGAGTCCCGGGCTCTTGGGTCTGGGAGTGAAGGGCGACTCCCTCCTGCCACGGTCTGGGCTCCCACTGTCCATCCTGGGGGCACTAGCAGCCTCTCAAAACAACCCCCCCACTTCCGCCGGACATCTGCTGGGGGCGCAGAGTAGGTCAGTGAAACATGTCCCACATGGAGAGCCATAACGATAGAGGAAGGAGAAGGGAGCATGGCCTTGGGCTCTGCTCTGGGAAGAGGGCAAACGGGGAGGGGGAGAGGGGAGAGGGAGGGGGGGCACAGAGCAGGAGAGAGGGAGGGGGGGCCCTTCCCTCAACCATTCCCCCGCCCTTCCCGTGCCCTTCCCCCTGCTCTTCCCCTCCTCTTCCCCCTCCTCTCCCCCCTGCCCTTTGCCCCCCACTCTCACCCTGCTCTTCCCTGCTCTCCCCTCTCTCCCCTGCTCTTCCCCCCCGCTCTCCCCCTCTTCTCCCTGCCCTTCCCCCCTACTCTTCTCCCCACTCCTCCCCACCCCCGCTCTTCCCCCTTCCCTCTTCTCTTTTTTATTTTGAGCTTTGAGGCTGCACCTGGAAGTTCCTAGTGATTACTCCCAGCTCTGTGCTCTCTGTGTCGCTCCTGGCAGTGCTCAGGGGGCCATGTGGGTTGGGGATCAACTCGGGGCTCTCACATGCAAAGCCTGTGCTCCAGCGCTCTTAGCCATCTCCTGGTCCCACAACTGTGTTCTATTATTACCTGCTGTCCTTGAGTGGGTTGACAAGGCCAGGAGCACTTAAATACTCGGTTAAAGAGATTTTGGCTACAGGTAAACTTCGGGAAGGTTAATCTACAGGGCGGTTTGGAGTGTGGCCGATGGCTCACAGGAACTGTGGGATCTGTAGGCTCTGCAGGACCCCACGTCGGGCTCTAGCTGCCCGTTCCAGGGTCCAGCTGTTCCAAGTGAGTGGGTCACACCAAGGGGGCAGCCAGCCTGAAACTGGGCGCACTGGAGCTCAGGCCTTGAGGCTTCTGGAACAGTCCAAGCACCCACCGCCCAGTCACCCCACAATTCCCCTCCCACGGGGCGCTGTGTCACGGGACCTGCAGAGCTCGGCAGCGAGTCGGCTGTGCACCTGGCTGGTGTGGTGGCAGCAAGCGACAGGTGTATCAGGGCTTCCATCCCTCACTGCTCTCGGGTCCAGCCTGCACGGTGGCGCTGTATGGTGTCCTATTGCCGTATGGTGTCCTATTGCCGTATGGTGTTCATTGCCGTATGGTATTCTATTGCTGTATGGTGTCCTATTGCCGTGTGGTGTTCTATTGCCGTATGGTTTTCTATTGCCGTATGGTGTCCCTATTGCCGTATGGTATCCTATTGCCGTATGGTGTTCTATTGCTGTATGGTGTCCCCTATTGCCGTATGGTGTCCTATTGCCGTATGGTGTCCTATTGCCGTATGGTGTCCTATTGCCGTATGGTGTCCTATTGCCGTATGGTGTCCTATTGCCGAATGGTGTTCTATTACTGTATGGTGTCCTATTGCCATATGGTGTTCTATTGCCATATGGTGTCCTATTGCCATATGGTGTTCTATTGCCGTATGGTGTCCTATTGCCGTATGGTGTTCTATTGCCATATGGCGTTCATTGCCGTATGGTATTCTATTGCTGTATGGTGTACTATTGCCATATGGTTTTCTATTGCCGCATGGTGTTCTATTGCTGTATGGTGTCCTTTGCCGTATGGTGTTCTATTGCCGTATGGTGTCCTATTGCCGTATGGTGTCCTATTGCCGTATGGTGTTCATTGCCATATGGTGTTCTATTGCCGTATGGTGTTCATTGCCATATGGTGTTCTATTGCCGTATGGTATTCTATTGCCGTATGGTGTTCTATTGTCGTATGGTGTTCATTGCCATATGGTGTTCTATTGCCGTATGGTGTTCATTGCCATATGGTGTTCTATTGCCGTATGGTATCCTATTGCCGTATGGTGTTCTATTGCCATATGGTATCCTATTGCCGTATGTTGTTCTATTGCCATATGGTATCCTATTGCCGTATGGTGTTCTATTGCCGTATGGTATCCTATTGCTGTGTGGTGTTCTATTGCCGTATGGTATCCTATTGCCGTATGGTATCCTATTGCCGTATGGTGTTCTATTGCTGTATGGTGTTCTATTGCTGTATGGTGTTCTATTGCCATGTGGTGTTCTATTGCCGTGTGGTGTTTTATTGCCGTGTGGTGTTCTATTGCCATATGGTATCCTATTGCCGTATGGTATCCTATTGCCGTATGGTGTCCTATTGCCGTATGGTGTTCCCATTGCTGTGTGGTGTTCTATTGCCGTATGGTATTCTATTGCCGTATGGTGTTCATTGCTGTATGGTGTTCTATTGCTGTATGGTATCCTATTGCCTTATGGTATTCTATTGTTGTATGGTGTTCTATTGCTGTATGGTATTCTATTGCCGAATGGTATCCTACTGCCAGTCCTGCTCATCGAGGTGTTGAAGGTGTGGCTGCGGTGCCCAGCTGCATTGGCAGGCGACAGACAGGAGAAAGGCTTGTCTACACCCAGGGCTCTGCCCCGTGGGCCCTGGATGGTTGATGGTCCGACATAGAAAAAGACTGGGCCCCTGGGATGAACCCAGAGCCATGGCAGAGCCTGGCAAGCTACCCGTGGTGTATTCGATATATCTAAAAACAGTAACAATAGGGGCGGAGCGATAGCCCAGCGGGTAGGGCATTTGCCTTGCATGCAGCCAGCCCATGCCAGCCTGGGTTCAATCCCTGGCATCCCATATGTTCCCCTGAGCACCGCCAGGAGTAACTCCTGAGTGCAGAGCCAGGATAAACCCCTGAGCATTGCCGGGTGTGACCCAAAGAGCAAAAAAAAAATTAAAAAACAAAACAGTAACAATAATGGACCTCATTCCCAACGAATGGAAATGGTACTGGTGCCTGTTCATGCAAATCGATGAACAGGAAGACAAGTGATACAAGTGATGGTATTCTATTCCAGGGAGGCTCACCATTCACCCATTTGCTGCAGTAGTGATTGAGGTTTCACAAGCTTCACACTTCAAAAACTCCCAGTGGCCCTTTCTCAACTGTGTAGGACTGACAGCACTTCCTACTGGCCAGCTGGGCCAGTGTCTGCTGGACTGTATGCTGTGCCTCTAGTCACGCACCATCCATGCCCATGTCCCAACCACTCCCATACCCATGCCTAACCACACCCAGTCAATGCCTAACCATGCCCATACCCATGCCTAAACACTCCCACGTCAACAACTAATCACACCCATGTCAACACTCAACCACACCTATACCCATGCCCAACCATGCCCAGATCAACACCTAACCATGCCCATGTCAACACCTAACCACAACCACGCCCATGCACTAACCACACCCTAACCATGTCCACGCCTAACAAGGCTCTAGCCATGCCCATACCCACGCCCTAACCACGCCCTAACCATGCCCCAACAACGTCCACACCACTTCTAACCACACCCTAGCCTGCCCAACCTCTCCCTAACACCAACCAACCATGCCCTAACCATGCCCTTACCATGCTCAGCCATGCCCCAGGCGGCCAGCCTGCTCTCCTCTCTTGAGGGAGTGGGATACACCCTCCAGAGGGTGGGAGGGCGCGTGTGCCAGCTCCCTCAGGGACAGAATCCGGCGTGGTCCTCCTTCTGTACCTCCCGGGCAGTGACGGGCAGGGGCAGCGTTCGGTGTAGCTCCCCCACAGGGCATCTCCTTAAAGCAGAGGGCAGTGGGAGCTGAGCGCTGCAGAGGGCTACAGCCATTCAGGGAGCGGCCGTGGGACCAAGCCAACAGGTCGATAACACACATGCACACTTGGGCACAGACGCCACATGCACCGCCAAAGTTCCCCAATGAGAGAAGGGGGAGAAGGGGCGATTCCTCCATCCCGTACAACAGAACATTGATGGCATTGATTGAACCAGAAGTGCGCGAGCAATTCTGCTAGGTCCCACGAGCAAAGTGGGACGCAAGGCGTCACGAGGAGAAGCGGCGCTCATCTACAACCCGCCATGCTGTGTTCGCTTACCACCGGGAAGCAGAGCAGGGCTCCTGGCACTATCTGTTCACTGTCCCTGTCACAGCACCAGTGGAGAAAACGCATGATTGTCGCCGGCAATGTCGTTCTCTGACCCTGCTTGGTCGTTGCTCTGTCTTTACCCAAGTTTGTTCCCAGGCCCTGGGGAAGGTGACAGTGACAGGGGTCTGTAAAACGCTGTCCACACTGGGCCATCCGGTGAGTCATGAGTGCTGTGGGGGGCACCGTTTGTTTGAAGGAAAGTGTGTGCCGTGTTTTAGTTAGCAAATTTACGAATCCTGGTTCTGTTGGTTTTCAAACTTTGGGTTTCTTCAGTAAACAGAACTTTGCTTTTGGGGGTGGAGGGCACACACCCAGTGGTGCTCAGGGCTTACCCTGACTCTGTGCTCACTCGTGGGGTGCTTGGGGCCTACAGGTGATGCCGGGGCTGAGCCTCGGTCAGCTGCGCCGCGCCGCTACACCTGCCCTGCTGCTCTCTCTGGCCCTCTGGGCCAGGCCTGATTTTATTTTGTTTGATTTTGGAGGTTCTTTGATTGTTGTTGTTATTTTTGCTGTTTTTTGGGAGGCTCACACCCAGAGTTGTTCAGAGTTGTTCAGTCTGTGCTCAAGACTCGCTCTCAGTGGGATTTGGGGAATTGTAAGTGGTGCCGTGGACTGGGCCGGGTCAGTGGCAAGCAAGGGCCAGAGCCCGCCCCGCTGTGCTATCGCCTCCTGCCCAGCCAGTCTAGGACGTCTCTTCCTGTGTCTCCCGGGCGTCCGGGGTTGAGGTGCAGAGAGAGTTCCCCTTCCTCACAGTTCTCGCTGGCATGTGAGGTGGGGGCCATCACACTGCCCCTGGGGACCGGTCCCAGTTTGAAGGGACCCCATCTCATGTTGAGAAAGGGGGTCCTCAAGCCAAGACTGTGGAGGCTGAGGACTCACCCCTGAGTCAGCCAGCTGACGGAGGTGTCGCTGGAACTCAAACCTGGGTCTTTGGGTGCCATGTCCTGGTGTCTGGACTGTGGAGGCACACCGGGAGCCCCTCGCTGCAGTGTGTGTGTGCGCGTGTGTGTGTGGTGTGCGTGTGTGTTGCGTGTGTGTGTGCGTGTGTGTGTGTGTGTGCGGCGCGACACGCATGTGGGGGGCTTCGGGACAAGACAGCAGCTTCCCCACCGCCTGTTCCCTTCATGCCTGTGCTCGAGCCACTCCCAGCAGAGCTCAGGGAGCTGTGTGGTGCCGGGGATGGTGCCCAACGCCCATGTGCAGAGTCTGCTCGCCCTATGCCCCCTCCTGCACTGAATGTCACCACACAGGGGCAAGCACCGGCTTCTGGGGGCTCTGGGAGCGCCTGAGTTAGCTTATGAGGGGAGAGCTGGCAGGGAGAAGGCATGGGACAGGGGAGAGCGAGTGGGCGCCTCACCCCAAAGCTTCCTTGGTGTCCTCGGGCCCCTGAACTGCGCCTTCACCAAGCTTTGAACAAGGGTCTTGCTGCTGCCCGAGTCACTGCAGGACAGTTGGGGGCTGTCCCCCTGCTTTACCCCCAGCCCACAGGCCTCGAGTGGGCTGCAGGCAGTGCCATGGGGTCTGAGATTACAGAACAGTTCAGGAGAGACTTATACAAGTTTATACAAACGGACCCTGCATGGGGAAACGGTTTCTTGGCCCAAGACGGACCCGATGGGGCCCAGTCAGCTGGTGGTCAAGTTGGAGTGTCCTTACCGGCTCCACTGACCCGATGTAGTGCTAGAGCAGGACATGCCTCCCTCTCCCAGAACCACGACCACCCTCCAGTGCTGAGAACCCCTGGACCAGGCCACGGGAAACACGGCCTCGGACAGCGCTGAGAACCACCGACCTGTCCTGCTGTGTCTCTCTTGTCCTCTCTCTTGTCCTCTCTCCGTCACTCTCTGTCTCTCTGTCGCTCTCTCTTGCCCTCTATTGCTCTCACTCTCTCACTCTCTCTCTTGCTCTCTCTCACTCCACTCTGTTACTCTCTCTCACTCTCCCTCTTTCTCTCATCCTTTCTCTTGCTCTCTTGCTCTGTCGTTCTCTCTCACTCTCTAGCTCTTTGGCTCTTGCTCTCTCTTGCTCTCTCTTCATCACTCTGTCTCTCGTTCTCTGTCGCTCTTGCTTTCTCACTCTTACTCTCTCTGTTGCTCTCTCTCGTTCTGTCTCTCTCTCGCTCTCTCACTCTCTCCAGTGCGTCTACTCTACAAGGTGGAGGGCCGAGAGCAAACCTGGCTCTAGCTGCAGCTCGATTTATGGCCCGCACACGGGCATCTCCCTGCAGTGATTTGCAGCCGAGGACGCAGAGCCCCATCGATCCTGGCTCTGAGCCCCTGGTACTGGCAACTCCTCTGGGCGAAATCGATGTCTGCAGGTGGCTTCTGTGCATCTCACTGCCACCGCACAATCCAGATTTATGCTCGGGGCGAGATCTATCCCAGGGCAGTGGAGGGGCTGGGCGAGGGCACGGCTCCACATCCCGGCTGTGCCCGCTGTGGTCATCTGTGTGATTTAGGGCTACTTACTTTCCCTCTCTGGACACGAGCTTTGGGAAACGGTTTCAACAGCTGCTTCCAGCTGGTGATCAGGTTTGTTTGATTGCCCACCAGAGGACGGGCCCATGGAGGAAGCAAAATAGTTGGAGTTTCTGGAATGCTGGGAGCTCGGGAACGGGCTCAGCCGATGCGAATCCATGGATTGACCTTGTTGCCATTTCTTGCAATTGTAGAGCAATAACGAGACAGACAGTTCAGTAGTCACTGCAGTGTGATTGGGTCACTGTGGTCGGGTTCGCCCACACACGGTCATTCAGAGAAGGACCCAAGTTCTTTGACTTGTGGTTCCTGCTGTGTGCTCCCCAGAGTGAGTGAGTGAGTGAGAGAGAGAGAGAGAGAGAGAGAGAGAGAGAGAGAGAGAGAGAGAGAGAGAAAGACGCTCATGGGTCCAAGTCAGTCAGGTTTACCCACGCTCAAAACTCTTTGGTTCCATTACACACAGTCTTTCACACACACAGACACACACAGTCATGTTAATATACCCACACACTCACACATACTCAATACTCCTCCCCACACCCACACTCATGTATCCACACACACACACCTCAATCAACATGAATGAATTTACCCTCATACACAGGTGCCCCCTCTCACACCCTCCTCCCTACACACACATTCAATTACACTCAACAACTTGCCCTCATATACTCACAAATAGTCACACACACTCACACATAGTCACAAACTCACAACCACACTCACATTCTCACACACTTATTCACTTCACACATTCTCATAATGTGTGAGAATGTCAGTTAACACACTCACACACGTTCATTTATCCACAAAACGCTCAGTCACAAACTCATTCAGAATCTCATAAACTCACACACCCAGTCACTCAAACACACATTCAGATACACACACACACACTCAGTCACGTATTCACATAAACTCACACGCACTGAGACACACACAATCACTCACACACATTCATGTACACACAGACACACTTTTTACATTCTGACAACTTATACACACTCACATGCGTTCACACAATGTCACACAGTCACACACCCGTATACAGGGTGATGGCATTTCTGATGACATTTCTGTCTTAGGGTCATTGGGGCTTCCTAAGAGGTGCTCAGAAAGCGCATGGTGGCAGAGACCTACTCCGTTCTGCACAGAAACCAGGTGCCCTGACCACTGACCCATCTTCTTGGCCCCCTAAGGTTTCCTCAGCTTCCTCTCCCAGTTTTGCACCCGGCCCTCAGCAGACGTCTCCTTCCTTTCTGCTCCCACTGCACCGTGGACCAGTCGCCCTGTCAGGCAGCTCCTTCCTCCTTCCCTGCGCTCTGGAAGCTGGTGATCAGAGCCTCAGAGCTGGGTCCTTGTGGGGTCCCTTGGACCCGTACTCCTCATAAGGAAGAATGTTTGAAGGATTGATAAAACCAGAGTGAGGACAGGGCCTGGGCAGTGCTCCCACCCTGGGCAGTGCTCCCAGCCCTGGGCTGTGCTCCCACCCCTGGGCAGTGCTCCCATCCTTGAGCTGTGCTCCCTGCCCCAGGCTGTGCTCCCAGCCCATGGCTGTGCTCCCACCCCTGGGCAGTGCTCCCATCCTTGGACTGTGCTCCCTGCCCCAGGATGTGCTCCCTGCCCTGAATAGTGCTCCTCTTCCTGGACTGTGCTCCCTGCCCCGGCTGTGCTCCCTGCCTTTGCTGTGCTCCCTGCCCTGAGTAGTGCTCCTGCTCCGGGGCTGTGCTCCCTGCCCCGGCTGTGCTCCCTGCCCCAGCTGTCCTCCCTCCCCGGCTGTGCTCCCTGCCCTGAGTAGTGCTCCTGCTCCTGGGCTTTGCTCCCTGTCCTGGGCTCTCAGTCACCACCAGTCCTTTGCCTCCCCTAGAGGGAAAGGACCCTCTCACCCACTTGCTCTGACTCATTGTATCTTCCCAGGTAGGGAGGACAAGGCCCTTTTACAGGGGGACTGAAATTCATGGGCTTGAGTAAGCTGCGAAGCCCCGTGAAGGAAGCCAGGTGTGTGGAGTGTAGCCTGTACTGGGATACTGGGATACAGGTGTGGAGTGTAGCCTGTACTGGGATACTGGGATACAGGTGTGGAGTGTAACCTGTACTGAGATACTGGGATACAGGTGTGGAGTGTAACCTGTACTGGGATACTGGGATACAGGTGTGGAGTGTAGCCTGTACTGGGATACTGGGATACAGGTGTGGAGTGTAGCCTGTACTGGGATACTGGGATACAGGTGTGGAGTGTAACCTGTACCGGGATACTGGGATACAGGTGTGGAGTGTAACCTGTACTGGGATACTGGGATACAGGTGTGGAGTGTAACCTATACTGGGATACTGGGATACAGGCTTGGAGTGTAACCTATACTGGGATACTGGGATACAGGTGTGGAGTGTAACCTGTACTAGGATACTGGGATACAGGTGTGGAGTGTAACCTGTACTGGGATACTGGGATACAGGTGTGGAGTGTAGCCTGTACTGGGATACTGGGATACAGGTGTGGAGTGTAGCCTGTACTGGGATACTGGGATACAGGTGTGGAGTGTAACCTGTACTGGGATACTGGGATACAGGTGTGGAGTGTAACCTGTACTGGGATACTGGGATACAGGTGTGGAGTGTAGCCTGTACTGGGATACTGGGATACAGGTGTGGAGTGTAACCTGTACTGGGATACTGGGATACAGGTGTGGAGTGTAGCCTGTACTGGGATACTGGGATACAGGTGTGGAGTGTAACCTGTACCGGGATACTGGGATACAGGTGTGGAGTGTAACCTGTACTGGGATACTGGGATACAGGTGTGGAGTGTAACCTGTACTGGGATACTGGGATACAGGTGTGGAGTGTAGCCTGTACTGGGATACTGGGATACAGGTGTGGAGTGTAGCCTGTACCGGGATACTGGGATACAGGTGTGGAGTGTAACCTGTACTGGGATACTGGGATACAGGTGTGGAGTGTAGCCTGTACTGGGATACTGGGATACAGGTGTGGAGTGTAGCCTGTACTGGGATACTGGGATACAGGTGTGGAGTGTAGCCTGTACTGGGATACTGGGATACAGGAGTGGAGTGTAGCCTGTACTGGGATACTGGGATACAGGTGTGGAGTGTAGCCTGTACTGGGATACGGGAAACAGGTGTGGAGTATAACCTGTACTCGGATACTGGGATACAGGTGTGGAGTGTAGTCTGTACTGGGATACGGGATACAGGTGTAGGAGTGTAGCCTGTACTGGGATACTGGGATACAGGTGTGGAGTGTAACCTGTACTGGGGTACTGGGATACAGGTGTGGAGTGTAACCTGTACTGGGATACTGGGATACAGGTGTGGAGTGTAGCCTGTACTGGGATACTGGGATACAGGTGTGGAGTGTAACCCGTATCCCAGTACAAGCCCAAGCTCCTGCCCGGCACGTCCATCTGTGCCTTCAGAGCAGCTGAGGGGAAACTAGTAGCCTCTTGGTTCAGAATCTGGTGGACAGAGCTGTGTGTGTCACTACGCGTGGACAGAGCTGTGTGTGTAACTACACGCATGGACAGAGCTGTGTGTGTAACTACTGCGTGGACAGAGCTGTGTGTGTAACTACGCGTGGACAGAGCTGTGTGTAACTACGCGTGGACAGAGCTGTGTGTGTAACTACGCGTGGACAGAGCTGTGTGTGTAACTGCACGTGGACAGAGCTGTGTGTGTAACTACACCTGGACAGAGCTGTGTGTGTAACTGCGCATGGACAGAGCTGTGTGTGTAACTACACGTGGACAGAGCTGTGTGTATAACTGCGCATGGACAGAGCTCTGTGTGTATAACTGCGCATGGACAGAGCTGTGTGTATAACTGCGCATGGACAGAGCTCTGTGTGTAGCCACACGTGGACAGAGCTGTGTGTGTAACTGCGTGTGGACAGAGCTGTGTGTGTAACTACACATGGACAGAGCTGTGTGCATAACTACGCGTGGAGAGAGCTGTGTGTATAACTACGGCGTGGACAGAGCTGTGTGTGTAACTGCGCATGGACAGAGCTGTGTGTGTAACTACACCTGGACAGAGCTGTGTGTGTAACTACACCTGGACAGAGCTGTGTGTGTAACTACACATGGACAGAGCTGTGTGTGTAACTACGGCGTGGAGAGAGCTGTGTGTATAACTGCGCATGGACAGAGCTGTGTGTATAACTGCGCATGGACAGAGCTGTGTGTATAACTGCGCATGGACAGAGCTCTGTGTGTAGCCACACGTGGACAGAGCTGTGTGTGTAACTGCGTGTGGACAGAGCTGTGTGTGTAACTACACATGGACAGAGCTGTGTGCATAACTACGCGTGGAGAGAGCTGTGTGTATAACTACGCGTGGACAGAGCTGTGTGTAACTACGGCGTGGACAGAGCTGTGTGTAACTACGCGTGGACAGAGCTGTGTGTGTAACTACGCGTGGACAGAGCTGTGTGTGTAACTGCGCGTGGACAGAGCTGTGTGTGTAACTACACGTGGACAGAGCTGTGTGTAACTGCGGCGTGGACAGAGCTGTGTGTTTAACTGCACGCGTGGACAGAGCTGTGTGTGTAACTGCGCCGTGGACAGAGCTGTGTGTAACTGCGCGTGGACAGAGCTGTGTGTTTAACTGCACGCGTGGACAGAGGTGTGTATAACTACGCGTGGACAGAGCTGTGTGTGTAACTACACGTGGACAGAGCTGTGTGTAACTACGCGTGGACAGAGCTGTGTGTAACTGCTTGGCGTGGACAGAGCTGTGTGTGTAACTACGTGTGGACAGAGCTGTGTGTATAACTGCGCATGGACAGAGCTGTGTGTATAACTGCGCATGGACAGAGCTGTGTGTATAACTGCGCATGGACAGAGCTCTGTGTGTAGCCACACGTGGACAGAGCTGTGTGTGTAACTGCGCGTGGACAGAGCTGTGTGTGTAACTGCGCGTGGACAGAGCTGTGTGTGTAACTACACGTGGACAGAGCTGTGTGTAACTGCGCATGGACAGAGCTGTGTGTTTAACTGCACGTGGACAGAGCTGTGTGTGTAACTGCGCGTGGACAGAGCTGTGTGTGTAACTCGCGCGTGGACAGAGCTGTGTGTGTAACTACACGTGGACAGAGCTGTGTGTAACTGCGCATGGACAGAGCTGTGTGTTTAACTGCATGCGTGGACAGAGCTGTGTGTGTAACTGCGCGCGTGGACAGAGCTGTGTGTGTAACTGCACGTGGACAGAGCTGTGTGTTTAACTGCACGTGGACAGAGCTGTGTGTGACTACGCGTGGGACAGAGCTGTGTGTGTAACTACGCATGGACAGAGCTGTGTGTGTAACTGCGGCGTGGACAGAGCTGTGTGTGTAACTGCGGCGTGGACAGAGCTGTGTGTGTAACTACACGTGGACAGAGCTGTGTGTAACTGCGCATGGACAGAGCTGTGTGTTTAACTGCACGCGTGGACAGAGCTGTGTGTGTAACTGCGCGTGGACAGAGCTGTGTGTGTAACTGCACGTGGACAGAGCTGTGTGTTTAACTGCACGTGGACAGAGCTGTGTGTGTGACTACGCGTGGACAGAGCTGTGTGTGTAACTACGCGTGGACAGAGCTGTGTGTGTGACTACGCGTGGACAGAGCTGTGTGTGTAACTACACGCATGGACAGAGCTGTGTGTGTAACTGCGCGTGGACAGAGCTGTGTGTGTAACTGCTGCGTGGACAGAGCTGTGTGTGTAACTACACGTGGACAGAGCTGTGTGTAACTGCGCGTGGACAGAGCTGTGTGTTTAACTGCACACGTGGACAGAGCTGTGTGTGTAACTGCGCGTGGACAGAGCTGTGTGTGTAACTGCACGTGGACAGAGCTGTGTGTGTAACTACGCATGGACAGAGCTGTGTGTGTAACTACTGGCGTGGACAGAGCTGTGTGTGTAACTACGGCGTGGACAGAGCTGTGTGTGTAACTATGCGTGGACAGAGCTGTGTGTGTAACTACGCGTGGACAGAGCTGTGTGTGAAACTGCACATGTGGACAGAGCGGTGTGTGTAGCTGCATGCGTGAGCTTGATCATGGCATGTGCACGCATGCGCCCGCAGGTGTGTTCACGTGAGGTCGGCGCAAACAGCTGAGCATGTCTGGTGTGCTACTGCTCACCACACAGGGCCCGGGTCCAGCAGGATCGCGGGTGGGTGTCCGGGTCCAGCAGGAGCGCTGGTGGCCAGGTCCAGCTGGCAGACCCCAGCACAGTCCCTCCCTGAGGCCTCTGCCCTGCCTCCTGGACCGCTGCAGCCCTCAGTGCAGACACCAGGGGAGCCCACGAGCCAAGAACGCCCTGAGGCAGGTCCTGCCCGGCACAGAGCCCCCAAGAATCTCTGGGTTCTGGGGAGTGGGGTGGGGGTGGCTTGCTGGTGTCTCCCAGCTGGGTACTGCACCTTCAAACAAGGCTGGCTCTCACCTGTGCCTTTGCACGTGGGTGTGTATGGGCGGGAGGGCTCAGCCTCACTCCTGGGGTGGGGACCAGACGGGCCCACAGGCACTGCAGGGGGACCCGGAAGCCCCTGGGCCTCTCTCTGTGCTGCAGGGCCAGGGAGGATGGCGGGCAGGCGCCACAGAGGCAAGAATGCCCAGGTGATGTGCCACTTCGCAAGAGTCGAGGGCTGGGGTCAGCAGCCCAGGGTCAGTCAGCCGGGTCAGCAGCTGGGGGTCAGTGAGACCATCAGTCTCAGGTCAGTGGGGTCAGTGGGGTCAGTGGGGTCAGCCCAGGACGGGGAGGTCAGCCCCTCCTCCCTGGGCTGAAGGTCTCTGTCCCTTCACTGCTGCGGGTCACCCCGCTGTCACTTCCCGAGGAGTGGCCTGTCCTGCCCAGGGTCACCAGCCCACGCATCTGTGGACACAGCGTTCCCTGAGTACCCCTGTCCATGGTTCTGGAAGGGACCCTCCCAGCGGGGCATATGGGCCACTGTAGCGGTCAGTGAGGCGAACACGCCACACGCTGCTCTGCAGAGAGTCTGCTGGGGCACCCAAAGCCAACTCCAGCCTCTGGGGTTCCTGCCACTCCCACGCGGAGGCTCTGTGACGCTGACCGTTTAGTGGGCCCTGTCACGGGTGTCGAGAAGGGCAGGCGCAGGCCTCAGAGGGCCACTCGGGGAGCGGGCTTGCCAGGCAGGATCCCCCTCCAGCACGCAGCTGCTGCCCCGGACCTTCGCCCGAGGCCCATGAGCTGGACCAAAGGGGCAAGAGCCGCGTCAGCCTGAGTCTGGCTCTGGACCCTGAGCGTCAACCCTGCCCTCCTTCCGTCAGGCCTCGCCCATTGGAACTCACCTTCCTTTTCCGTTGATGTTTGTTTAGTTTGGGGGCCACACCTGGTGCTCAGGTGCTCAGGGGACCCTAGGGGATGCTGGGGATCGGATCCAGGTTGGAGGTAAGGTCAACGTCCTACCCGCTGTAATATCCCTCCGGCGCTGCATACCTCCTGTGCTTGGTAGAAGTGATGTTGGTGAATGTTCTAGAAACCACACGGGAGTCGGGAGCAGGGTGTTCCTCTGAGGCCACACACGGAGCTTAGCGGCTTGCATACACAGTGACCCGGGACCTGGTGTCTTCCCTGAAGGTGCCAGCAGAGGGGCAGAGCGTGCCCGCACTAGACCCCGTCTGGGTGGCCCAGTCTGAACACCAGAGGGGCTCTGTGGGCCTGGCACCTCTGCCCGTTGGGGAAGTGCCTGCCCCGCCCCCGCACACCTTGCTGGGCAGAGGGAGCCCCCAGGCGAGACTGGCCTTGGACAATTTCACTGCCAGCCCTTGACTTGCCTCGTCCCTGCTCTTGAAGGTGGTCAGGGGCCTCTGAGGTCCTGGGGGAAGGAGGCTGGGCCTTCTGCCCAGTCAGAGGAGGGCTCTGACATCCATAGGAGCACCCTCCTGGGAGCACCCTCCTGGGCAGCCCGCCCCGCCCCCGCTGCAGCCAGTCAGAATCTGCCCAAGACAAATGGGGTTCATGTCCCTCCCTCCTGAGACCCCAGAACCAGCCATGGGACCCCCCCATGAGGGGATGAAAGAGTGGCAGGGAGGGGGCAGAGTAACTGGGAGTTTCACCGCAGCCACCTTTTATCTGGGCTTTGTGTCACCTGCTGAAAAAGTCACCTCCCCCAAGAAGCCTTCTCTGATTGACTCGCACTCCTCAGAGGGAAGCAGCCTTCTGAGTCTGAGCAGGCCCAGCACAGACTCCAGGGACCTGGGGAGTCACTGCCGGAATCCATGTTTGAGAGCAGCTTGCTGGACCCCTGCACCCACGCAGGGCACTGGGCCTCCCCATCAAAATAAGGTTGCAGCTGCTACTCGCTGTGTCCACGCTCCATCCATGCTCTGTCCACTCGCTTCGACCACACTGTCCTTGCTCCGTCCACTCTCTCTTTCCACTCAATCCATCCACTCACCCCACCCATGCTCCGTCCACTCACCCCATTCACACTCTGTCCACTCACCCCTATCCATGCTCTGTCCACTCACTCTATCCACGCTCTGTCCACTCACCCCATCTATGCTCCGTCCACTCACTCTATCCACACTCTGTCCACTCACCCCATCTATGCTCGTCCACTCACCCCATCCACACTCTGTCCACTCACCCTATCCACGCTCCATCCACTCACCCCCATCTATGCTCCGTCCACTCACTCCATCCACGCTCTGTCCACTCACCCCATGCACACTCCGTCCACTCACTCTCGTGTCCACCTTCTGCTCCAGCTCTTCAGCGGCTCCCTGGCGTCAGCCCAGCAAGCCCGTCTCTGCGGTCCACCTCCTGACTGATGCTTTGTCCATCTGCACTCTGTCCTCCTCCTGGCTACCGGCAAGGGACCCCCATGCGCTGCCCACCCATGCTCTTGAGCACCTGCCGGTCTGGCTCATCCATTCCTGAGAAGCTGCAGCTCATCCGTCAACGCCGCTTCCAGGAAGTCACCAGGTTCCTCCAGGACCAACGCCAGTAAAGGCGTCAGGCCAAGGATCCTCTGACTGAGAGATCCTCACTCAAAGGCTCAGGCCCTCTGCACATGTTACTGGGCCTGGTCTCCTGTGGGCCATCGTGGGGGCTGGCTCTGGGGGCTGGGGGCCAGCAGGGAGCAGAGGCCAACTGTCTGCAAAGACTATCCTCCCCTTGACTAGGGCCAGATGGCAGAGAAGCTGGGGGTGGGGGCTGGGCCCTTCATCCAGCCCCGGAATCATCAAAGTCACTGTGGGCCAGTGAAGGTCACCGAGCAGGGCCCTGCCCACTGGCCCGGAGAGCCCGGGGGGCGTCCCTTAGCTGTGGGGTGCACTCAGGGACAGAAGATTCCTCTGCATGGGAAAGATGAGGAAAGGAATTTGGGGAAATTAAGTCACCATTTAGCTGCTCCCGCGATCTTCCAGACACAAGCAGGACAAGTGTGAGCCCCTCTCTGTGCCTGTCTGACGGGAGCACCTGTGCCTGTCTGACGGGGAGCACCCCCTGCCTGTCTGGCGGGAGCACCCGTGCCTATCTGACGGAGCACCCGTGCCTGTCTGACGGGAGCACCCCTGCCTGTCTGACGGGAGCACCCCTGCCTGTCTGATGGGAGCACCCCTGCCTGTCTGACGGGAGCACCCCTGCCTGTCTGACGGGAGCATCTGTGCCTGTCTGATGGGAGCACCCCCTGCCTGTCTGACGGGAGCATCTGTGCCTGTCTGATGGGAGCACCGTGCCTGTCTGACGGGGAGCACCCCTGCCTGTCTGATGGGAGCACCGTGCCTGTCTGATGGGAGCACCCATGCCTGTCTGATGGGAGCACCGTGCCTGTCTGATGGGAGCACCCATGCCTGTCTGATGGGAGCACCCCTGCCTGTCTGATGGGGAGCACCCCTGTCTGTCTGACGGGAGCACCCCTGCCTGTCTGACGGGAGCACCGTGCCTGTCTGATGGGAGCACCCCTGCCTGTCTGATGGGAGCACCCGTGGCCGACCGGGTCCTCTGGGCGCCTTCTCAGTCCATGCGGAAGACATGCCCACGCCTTAGAGGTGCCCTACGCTGTTTCCGGCTGCCTTATGACTTGGTTTCCACATGCAACTCTTCCTTTCAGTTCTGGACATTGCTTTGGAGATGCAAACCTGGCTCCTGCCGCTTTGCCCTGCACAGCCACGGCGCCACACCCTCCCCCTCCCCCCCACCCCTGCTGGGCCCGCGCCTGAGTGGGTATGGAGGGGTGGGGTCAGCTGCAGACCGCCCTGCCCTGCACTTGCTGTGTCCCCTGACAATCGCCTCTCAGACCTTTCCTTTCCCAGCACGGAGACTGTCCACCTGTCCCAGGCAGGGCACACCCAGGACGGACATGACGTTTTGCACCAACAGGCCAGAATCCATCTCACTACTGTGAGCGGTGGGTCAGCCAACGGGCTACCAACGCTAGCTGCCAGCGCGCAGACCCTCCTTTCTCCTGGTCCTCCTGGCGTCTCAGTAGGAAATCGGTTCATGAGGCTCCTCGTCCTACTTTCTAGGTGCTTGTCTTACAGATGGGGAAACTGAGGCATGGAAAGAGCAGGGAAATATCTGAGAGCCAAAAACCAGACACACATGTGGAAATCATGGGGGGAGAAGGTTCTGGACCTGCCTCTACCCACTGACTTCCAGCGATGAGAGAGAGAGAGAGAGAGAGAGAGAGAGAGAGAGAGAGAGACAGAGAGACAGAGAGACAGAGAGACAGAGAGCAGAGACAGAGAGAGAGAGAGAGAGAGAGAGAGAGAGAGAGACAGAGAGAGACAGAGAGACAGAGACAGAGACAGAGAGAGGAGAGAGGAGAGAGAGACAGAGAGAGACAGAGAGACAGAGACAGAGACAGAGAGAGAGAGAGAGAGACAGAGAGAGAGACAGAGACAGAGACAGAGAGAGGAGAGAGAGACAGAGAGACAGAGAGAGCAGAGAGACAGAGACAGAGACAGAGAGAGGAGAGACAGAGAGACAGAGAGACAGAGACAGAGAGAGGAGAGAGAGAGGAGACGTCAAAGGCAACGTGGAAACCTGTGGGCGCATCCACTAAGATCCATTGCTGCTCCCTCCCCCCCTCACACATATCACCTCACCCCTCTAAGCTCATATCCTCACCTCCCTTCACGCTCATCTTCATGCTCAACTCCATACTTCCAATATGCTCTCACCTCTTCACCCCTTCTCTGTGCTATAAATCTCATCACCCTTCGTCCCTTGGAGTCTGAGGGAGCCCCCTTACCTGGCCAACTGGTAGACCTGACTTCCCAGCTCCCGCTCCACCAGGGCCCACAGAACATCCTCCAGCCCAGTAGATCTTGGTAGCCGCCCCCCCCCACTCCCAGACACTGGCTGCCAAAATAAAGTGTATATTATGGATTCAGGGGGGGCTAGGGGCACAGCTGTTATCCGACTGCCTGGGCTAATTTTAAATCTCTTTATTCTGCATGATTGCCCCAGAGATAAGTGAACAGCCCCTCCGGCACTTGTCCATGCTGCCCTCCCTGTCCCCTCATCGCTGTAGTGAATGTGCTCATCTCAGAGCACACAGGACCCTCATGCCTGAACACACAAGACCAGGCTCACCTCAGAGCACAGGAGACTGAGTTCATGGGCTGGGCTCGCCTCAAAGTGCCACGGGACTATGCTCACCTCAGAGCACCATGGGACCAGGTTCACCTCAGAGAACCATGGGACTGACCTTACCTCAAACTAATGAGACTGGGCTCACCTCAGGCTAAGGGTACTGGGCTCACCTCAGGCTAAGGGGACTGGGCTCACCTCAGGCTAACGGGACTGGGCTCACCTCAGGCTAAGGGGACTGGGCTTACCTCAGGCTAAGGGGACTGGGCTCACCTCAGGCTAAGGGGACTGGGCTTACCTCAGGCTAAGGGGACTGGGCTCACCTCAGGCTAACAGGACTGGGCTCACCTCAGGCTAAGGGGACTGGGCTCACCTCAGGTTAAGGGGACTGGGCTCACCTCAGGCTAACAGGACTGGGCTCACCTCAGGCTAACGGGACTGGGCTCACCTCAAGCTAACTGGACTGGGCTCACCTCAGGCTAAGGGGACTGGGCTCACCTCAGGCTAACGGGTCTGGGCTCACCTCAGGCTAAGGGGACTGGGCTCACCTCAGGCTAAGGGGACTGGGCTCACCTCAGGCTAAGGGGACTGGGCTTACCTCAGGCTAACGGGACTGGGATCACCTCAGGCTAACACAACTGGGCTTCCCTTGGGTTCACAGGACTGGGCCACGGTGTGGATGGTGCCTGTGCTCCAAGATCAGATTCCCATCCTTGCCCTCGTCCTCACACGAATGAGCTAACCTGCGCAGCTAAAGCCCATATTCAATGTAAATTTCCTTCCTCTTTTGAGACAACGCTGCTCTGCAGAGCTCAAATGTTTGTATCTTTGGGTGCTGTGTTGCCCAGCACTATGGCCCGTACCCCCTTTATCCTGCTTCCTGCCCCCTCCGGTGCCTCTGCTCTGCAGGCAGAGTCTTTGGTTTGTCACTGAATCTTGGCTCTTCCTTCCTTCCCCTCGGGCCAGCGCTTTGGTTCCATCCACGCTGCAGCAAAGCTTGTTGTCGTCCTTCGTCACAGCTGTGACGTGACCCTGTGTCCAGCTGTCACCATGACCTTGTCTGCTCGCTTCTCAGTCCTCTGGGTCCGGCCCTTGGTTGTTGGAGCAGCGCCGCCATTAATGTGCTCGCCTCTACGCAGAGCCGCCCCGGGAGGAAATTGTGTCTGGTCCTGGAGGTTTCTTCCAAGTGTCTGTTTTTGAGGGTCCCCGGTCAGCTGGCGTCTCTGCTGGAAATTGGTCTCAGGATCAGACCGGGAAGCTTGGATTGCAGGGAGGAAGGTCACCCGGGAGAAGTGGCCACATTTTCTCAAGGGCTCTCACTGTCCTCTGGCCTAGCTGACTCGGGGCCACTCCATCACTGGCCCTGGGCAGGCCATGGCCAACCCTGTCCGCTCGCACACGCTGTCTCCTCCCAGGCGTCTCTACCGGACTCTGCTGTGTGTGTGCTCTGCTGTGCCCGCCCGTTCTCTCAGGGCCTCTGGCTCTTCCCTCTGGCAGGATTAGTAAAGGCACATGCAACATTCCCCTGTAGGCTTTTGCGTGGACCTAAGTTTTCCAGTCAGTAGACGCCTGATTGCTGGACTATGTGACTGTGGAGTTTTCTGTTCTGAAAAGTCGTCAGATTCTCTTCAGTATCATTTCACCAGAAAGATTGAGAACGTTGCTGCTAGGCACCCTCGCTTGCCACCAATCTGTGATGTCAATGTCTATGATCAACGGGGATACCAGCCATTCATTACTTATCGATCAGCCCATTGTTTTGATCTAACCAGCTCTCTGGTCATATCTCCGTCCCACACCCTCAATCCCTCCATTCCCCACTCGCCTTCCCGTCCATCCACCACCTGTTCTCTCCGTGCTCTTACCACCTCTCCAGCCCCACCATCGTTCCATCCATGGATCCGCCCACTCGTCTATCCCTCTATAATCTATTGTCTACCACCTGGTCAGCCACTCAGCCACCTGCCTGCTGACCATTAACAATCCACAGCGCCCATCTCTCCCTAGGTCCACCCACCGTCCCTCTGATCTTTTTACCCATCTTTCCATTGTCCAAACAGCCAGGCACTATTCACCTTGCTCCCTGTCTACTTAGATCACTGATTATAAATTCCTCACCAAAATTTGCTCCTTCCCAGACTAAATGCTTGATTAGCCCTGTGGAGTTACAAGGCCTGTGTTCGCTT
The DNA here is from genome assembly GCA_021461705.1 of Cryptotis parvus. NCBI lineage: Eukaryota > Metazoa > Chordata > Mammalia > Eulipotyphla > Soricidae > Cryptotis > Cryptotis parvus. Next base: position 19,931 of record JAJIBD010004669.1, on the reverse strand, counting down.
GGATATGGGGTTCCCTTGAAACCTTGAGGAATAGACTATTCACACATACACATGCACACACACATGTGTGCGACCGCTTCCTCCTTCCTTCCTTTTCTCCTCCTCCTCTTCCTTCTTCTCCCTTCTCTCTGACTACCAGATCCAGAGAAGGTTTTAATTTTGGAAAGAGAGCTGGGTAAGCCGGAGTGATGTGATCTGTGACCGTCTGGGGTGTAGGAGGGAGGCTCGAAGAATCTCAACACCTGCTAAGACAAGGGATGTGCTCTGGAGAGGCTTCTGGAATAATGCACCAAACCCACACAGCCCCCACAGAAAGCGCATGGAAGAGGCCCACGAGTGCGGGACTGGGGCGGCCCGGCCCCTCTGTCTGAGGGTCAGCCAGCAGTGGACCAGGAGAGCCTTGCTAAAGATCAGGGGCTGGACCCTCGGTCCTCAGACGAATCTTCCAGGCTGCTGGACCGCAGCACGCCGGCTCTGAGAGGCAGGAGAAGTCTCATCTGAACGCAGGCAGAGACCAAACCCAGGAGGGAAGAAGGTGGAAGCCCCTTTCTTGGGTAAGCAGAAACAACCACCGGGGGCTCACTTGTGTCTGCCCAGAGCCGGCTCGGGTTGTGTTAATACAGTTCAACCCCATATATGTGATACTGCGGTGACCCCAGTGAGCATCTTAAAGACGTCTTGGACTTTTTTTTTCAAGAGCTTGTGGAAAGTGCCAGCAGGCAGGAAGGGCTCACAGAAGCTCACCAAGCGAAGGACTTTGCTCGCAGCCAGAAGCAGGAACGAGGGGTCACGGCGTGCAGAGAAAGAGACTCTGTGCAGCCCCAGCCCTTCCCTTTGCTTAGTCTGGGACAGTTGGCAGATGACCCACGAATGCCCAACAGATTTGCGAATCTGCTTTCAAGAGAGGCTGAAAATAATCCCAGGTCTTGGGTGATGTGGAGCTTAGCCTAAGTGACTCCATCTTGGACCCGTCGTTCTGGTTTAACAGGAGTTATTGGGGGTGACTTCCAGAGGGCACAAGCTGGTTGGTCCAGCAAGAGCCAGTTAAGCCACCACTCAAGTTTCCTAAACAAGGTCCCAGCCAGGCTTTCCCCTCCCCAGCCTCCCAACGGGGTCTCCCAGAGGGTCTGACTCAGACATCTGCCCCCTCTGTTCTCTGGAGCTGCCAAGCGCCTCCCAGGGGTAGCTGTGCTCGCTCTTAAAATTAAACAGTTTACAAAAACCAACACAAACCAGAGTACCCAAAGAGAGTTGTTTCCACGAAAACTAAGCTTAATTCTTTGGAAAGGGTTTTTTCTTTCCCCCTATAAAGGGAAGTGACTAAAAATAACGGCAATTAAATTAGGCGTGGGTGAGGTGGCTTTAAAGGATTGAGGAGAACTGTATGAATCTAAAAATACCTGCACTCAACGACTTCATCTTACCTTCTCGCTGATCTGAAATAAAACCCACACGGGGAATGACAGCGAGGGTGTGTGGGGGTGGGGAGGTGGAGGAGCCAGGCCCTGCCCCTTTAACAAAAAGCTGATTCTTGAGGAAAGGCTCTTGGCCCTCCGGGAATTCGTGGTGAATAGGGTTTTGATTCCAAGAAAATGCACAGTGCAAGCTTATTTTGTGACTAAGAAAATGAACTAAGGTTAAAAATCACGAGGGGAGCAGCCTCCGGGGGCTCTAGCAGGGAGTTGTGGGGACCCACGGAGGAAGGTTGCAGGGTCAGCCGTGAGTGATGTTTCTTGTCTCAGTACGCCGTTATAGGAAGTAAGGGAAGGGCTAGGGAGAGAAATTAACCCAGAGGAGAGAATCAGGCTGAGTGGTAAGACTAGAGGAACCAGACTAGATAGACAGAATGCCCAGGACAGGACAGACGGACAGTCTCACATATTCTGGACAGACATACCCAGGACAGAGCCTCGCTCTGGACAGACAGAATGCCCAGGACAGGGTAGGCAGAAACAGTCTCTCATCCAGGTCTCTGGAATTGCAGCCTGGTCCTCACTGCCTGCATCCCAGAAACCCAACTGTCAGCTCATCTCTCTGTCCTTCTAACCCTGAGCCACGGGGACCTGAGAGAGGGGTGTCATCATAGCCTCGACCACACACGCCCTCACCCCTCATACTTGTCTGCTGAATGGATCAGAAGTGCCATCTCCATGTAACTCTGGGAGTTGCCTTTGACTCTTATCCGCCCACGTCTGTGTAGCTCTCACTGCCAGGCGCACTTTACCGAGCCTATCTTCTCTCCCGCCACCTCTGACCTGCGGAGCACAGTGAAGCAGTGCGTGTCTGAGCACTGGGATGTGGGCACTGGGGCTCAGAGCTCCGGACGGAATTACCCTCGCTGGTCACGTTTCTCACTCTCTGTGCTCCGAGGTCTGACTCCTCCGTGTTCATGAGAACATTATTTGCGCTCTGTCTATACGTTTTCAACACGGTGCTCTCCAAAACAGTCTGGAAGCTGCCAGAGAACCATGGCAGGAAGAACAAAGCTTCAGGTGCCAAGAGAATCTTATTCCAAAACCCGTTTTTGTTAAAGGAAAGTATCTCAAGGGCTCAAGGGATACTCCCTGGCTCCGCCTAGAAGTGACCCGAGGTTGTGTTCAGGAGACCATATGTAGTGCCAGAGATCAAACCAGCTCTTGTACTATCTCTCTGGTCCCTGAGTTTCTCTTTATTTTGTGGGGTGGTGCACACCAGGCAGTGCTCAGGGCTGGCTCCTGGCAGTGCTATGGGGGGGAATATGTGGTGCTGGGGATCAAACCCGGATCGCTGTGGGCCAGTGACATGCCCTCCCCCTGCGCATTGCCCTGGCCCCATAAACTTCCTTCTGTTACAGGAAGTGCTGAGGCTTGATTGTGGCATTCTGACACTGTAAGTGGGGCCCTACAACATATGGTCTCTGCACTTGCTATAACCCCTGAGGGGAGCTTGGGGGAACCCCGGCTTAAACAATGTTGGTTTAGGGGCAGACAGGAGGGTCAGGGGTGTGAGCACGGTGTGAGCACCGTGTTGAAAACGTATAGACAGAGCGCAAATAATGTTCTCATGAACGCGGAGGAGTCAGACCTCGGAGCACAGAGAGTGAGAAACGTGACCAGCGAGGGTAATTCCGTCCGAGCTCTGAGCCCCAGTGCTCACATCCCAGTGCTCAAATTGTTTCAGATTGTGAAATCGGCCAAGATTTTTGCATGTGGCTCTTGGACTCTTGTACTGATGGTGTGTGTGTGTGTGTGTGTGTGTGTGTGTGTGTGTGTGTGTGTGTACTGGTGCGAAAGAACTGTCTTCTATTCTACATACTGATATTCTTGCCCATTTTATGCCAAGGTGAAATTTGCCTGCAGGAGAATCCTCTCCCCCCTGGTGTTTCTTCCGCCTCTTTTGACAATTCTCTGCAGCTGTGGAATTATCATTACAATCAAGACAGAAAAAGCAGTTCCCCCAAATTCTTTTATGCCTTTTTGTTTACAAAGCCAGACCTCCCCTTTGTGCCTTGCCCTGGCAACCCCATGCATGCTCTGTCCCTGTTGCTTTGGAGACCTCCCAATGATGGATTCAGCAGCAAGTCACTGCCCAAGTGGCTCCTCTGCTCCTGATCCCTGAGCTCTCAGTAGTGCTTCTGCATCCCTGTCCCGTCTGTTTGGGTGTGGAGTGGCTCCCCGCGGCACAAGCGTCCACGTCTTTGGTTTCCCTGGCCTGTGACTGGAGGACAAGGGGAGGTGACACCTTTCTCTGAGCCCAGCACAGAGCCGAGGTCACAGGACAAAGTTCTTCCCAGCTTTTGGTGGTGGCTGCAGTATTCTTATGAGCCTGAATGTGGAGGGACTCGTAGGGAGCACAGAGGGAAGTGTTATGAGAGAGGCTGGGCGAGGGAGACTGAGGGCAAAGCCCAGCGAAGTCTGGAGGGAGCTGCCGCACAGTTGCTCAGGCTCAGGTGTTTTATCTCTACAGTGCTGGGGCGGCGTGCACGTGGCACTTTCACCCACTGGGGAGGGTTTCCCACAGCAGTCCTGAAGTCTGGGGTGCCACCGACCCTGGGGGAGTGGGTGGAGCCCTTGCCCCCTGGGTCTCGCATGTGTCACCCAGTTGTAAGCACTTTAATAAATGACACCACACTGACCTGCTGTGTGGACGGGCAGTTCTTCCCCTGGATATCAGGTACTGGTGGTCATGTGCCCTCAGCACCTCGTGGGACTCGGGGTAGTTGTCAGAAGGAGAAAATTGTTCCTTCCTGCTCACCATGTCTATTGGTGGAGGCAGTGTCCTGCTCTCAGGGTGGAACCCCAGGAGGAGAGAGGGAGGGAGGGGGATAGAGGAGAGAGATGAGAGAGGAGAGAGAGGAGAGAGAGAGGAGAGAGGAGAGAGGAAAGAGAGGAGAAAGAGAGAGGAGAGAGAGAGAGGAGACAGGAGAGAGGAGAGAGGAAGAGAGATAGGAGAGATAGGAGAGAGCAGAAAGGAGAGAGGAGAGAGGAAAGAGGAGAGAGGAGAAAGGAGAGGAGAGAGAGTAGAGAGGAGAGAGAGAGAGGAGAGAGAGAGGAGAGAGGAGAGGCCTGTGGTGCGTCACAGCCTCAGAGCAGGGCAGCCATGTTTCCAGCCTGGAGAAGCCCCAGAAGGGGAAGAACGGGCAGGTGAGCCAGACCAACTCAGCTGCTGTGTGTGCCACGGAGTGTCCTCGGGCAGTCTCACATTTCATAAACCTCCGCTGCCGTGGCTTCAACACAGTGAGGCTGCAAGTAGCCCCTCCATGGAGGTGCAAGGGCCCAATGGGCAGACACACGCATGGATTTTGGTGGTAATTGCTATAGGCAACATGCTGTACTAGTCTCAGCCACCACGTCACCGCCGTCACCACCACCGTCAACACCTTGACCACCACAACCACCATCTCCACCACATCACCACCGTCACCACCACCGCCACCCCCGTCACCACCTTCACTGCCATTCACTCCCACCATCACATGGTCATCAGCATCGCTACCAGCAGGATTATTTTTATTTCCGATCACCAGTGCCATCACCGTTATCATGACCCTCGCCACCCCCACCACCAGTGTCAGTTTTATACCACGCTGCCAACAACACCGTTGCTAGCCTCATTTTCGTTCCCATACTCCCATCGCCATTATCATCATGTCATGATAGTTATTTTCATTCACCAGTACCACCACTGCCAGCTCTGTCATGAAATGCCACCAGCACTGTTCCTACCATTGTCTTTGGTTTGGCTTTGTTTTGTTTGGGAGCCACACCCAGTGGTGCTCAGGGATGACTTCTGACTGCACTCAGGGACCAGTCCTGATACGCTAAGGGGACCATATGGGATGCCGGGATCAAAACCTGGATTGGTTGAGTGGAAGAAAAGCACCTTTGCTGCTGTACTGTCTCTCCGGCCCTGACCGTCATCATCTTTATACCAATACCACCATCACCACCACCATCAACACTCACCTCACTGGCATCAAGGTTATCATTAAAAGCCCTAGGATGGTGCTAAGGTCCTGGGGCAGGGCAGGGGAGGTAAGAAGGGGCCACTGGGGTTATTACATCCTCGCCTTCTTCCTGTGCTGCGTCTCCCCTGGACCTTTAGTAGAGCAGTCCCTAGACGGGTCCTTGGGTCACAGGAAGGGCCTGAGCTGTTTGGGGAATGTACCACAGGAACCTTGAGGATCAATAGCTCAGCGCTGCCTGGCCGCAGCTCCCCCACTCTGGGCCAGCAGTTAGCTCCAGGGGCCAACCTTGCTGGGGGATGTGGGGAGAATGCCACTTTCCATGAGAGGATGGGAAGCCTGTCTTGGGGGGTCCCAGCTTCCGGAGGCTACACTCCGGACTCACAGCCAGCCTTTGCCCTAGCTGTACCCCTGCGCTCACTCTGCGTATCTTCAGCTTAGGGCCACGACCCGCTGGTCTCCCAGTGCCACGGCGGGAGCGGAAAAGGCCCCGTCAGCACAGGGAACTTCTCCAGCTCTCTGAGGTCTTAAGGGACGGGAGTTTATGAGCTGAGGTAAATGAGGCTTAAGGGCAGTAACTGAAAGTCCCTTAACTCCCAGGACAGAGAACACAGGAAGCAGAGGGTTCGCACTCAGGGATGGCGGGGGCTGCAGAAAGGGGTGCTCCCCCCCACCGCTCAGCCCTGCTCCTCGGCTCTTTCCTGGGCATCAGACGCAGCCTCTGCCTCCTGACATTTCACTACCACCAGGCCACACAGCCTGCACAGTGAATAATGCCAATTCCCAGCTGAAGACCCTCTCCCTCCCCACCTTTATTTTGCCCCACCCTGAGACGCCGAGACCCTGGGTCTGAGGATCACCCTACTTACCCACACTCACACCCTCTAAAGGGGTCCACACCCACACAGAGCAGTGCCACGGCCACCCATGTGCCTGCTCCTGGGACACTCAGCCTAACCTCGCTAAGGACAGAGGGGATGATCCAGAGACCATGCGGGTGGTCCAGCGCCTTCGCCAGCCCCCAGAACACTCAGCCGCACCCCTTCATGGCAGTTGCATATGGGATTAGAATTTTTTACACTGAAACACATCTAGTTTCTGATATTCAGGACCCAAAGTCCTCTTGAGGGTGTCCACACTATGTTTTCCCCTCTGGTAAGTAAATGGAAAATAAATTCTTAGAAATTTTAGGAGATATAAAGAAAGAGAAAGGAAGCGTGTATCAATGCACCTGTCCCCCTGATCTGAGCAGGGACTGTTTGCTTCTCATGTCGTCTCCATTTCAGTAGGTGTCACTATCCCCACTTCAGATGATGAAGCGATCAAATCAAAATACTAAGCAGTTTGCTCAAACTCCTACAGGAAGTGCCTGACTAGCACTTGATACCATTGAGGTGACCCCAAAGGCTCTGTCTTGAGCTGGGACCCCACATCCTAGGGAGAACCAGCATTGGCTGCCTGATTAGATAATTCAAAGTTCGGGGCAGGGTGAGCCAGGTAGAAAATGGCTCAGGACAAAGCCAGGACCAGGAAAGGGACCAACACTTGGTGCAAGCAAGGGGCGGCCCACTTGGTGAGTGGGAAGGAAGCAGAAGGGGGCAGGGCGTGCGGGTGATCAGCACCATGGACAGCAGCAGCTCTTCCTGCAGAAGCCAATTGGAATCACCGTTTTCTGCGCCTGGCCACCTGAGCCCCACAGTAACTTGTAAGTGGGCTCTAATTCAAGAGGCTGGTTCAGAAACCCTGTCCCAGGCATCCTGGCTGTGAAGGGCCAGGGGTCACGGCAGTCCTGCGGCATGTGTGGTGAGAACAGGCTGAAGGCAGATTAGATGGGACTCTTTGCACACTTGCAATTGGTATAAACGCCTCCATGCTCCCTGGGCTTTTCCTGCCGGGCTCTCACCTCCTCCAGGAAGACCTCCTAGACAGGGCTCCAAACTGAGAGCCCACTAGCCAAGCTCAGGCACTGCTCGGAAATGTTGGATTTGATGGCAAAGGTGGGCTGAGTAGCAAAGGACTGAGTATAGACCCCCAGACTGCCTGGGGCTCCCTCAGCAGAATTCCTGTGCTTTCCCACTCAAGCAGTATCAGGCTAGGAAAGCGATGGCCACCGTGGAAGCTATGACAGGTGATGTGTGAGCTCAGGTCACAAGCCTCCTCCCTCGGTCAGCGATGGGACGAATGGCAGCACGTGACCAGGTTTGTCTAATGGGAAAGCAAATCTGACAATGGCCTCAATGCCCACATTACACACACATGTACACACATGCATACTCACACATCCACATGCATGCACACACATCCACATGTATGCACACATGCATACATGTACACACATGCATGTGCATAGACAGTAGATGTGCACACGCACTCAGACATGAACACACATGCACACTTGTGCACATATACATGCAAATGCACACATACACACAAGCGCAAATGCATACACACATGCACACACAATGTGCAGACATGCACTCAGACATGAACTCACATCCACATATGCACAGGCACACACATGCACACACCTCTCGAGCCATCTCTCTGAAGCGGTCATTTGCTCCTTCATTTTCTGGTCCAGCTGAGTGTTGCAGGGTGCCTGGAGTGCCCAGTCAAGTGGGATGGAATTTACTCCTGAGGCAGCGTCCCACAAGTCTCGTCGCCAACTAGGTTCCCGCTGTACTCACCTGCACTTCGAGTTCCCCAATGAAGGCAAAGCTCTAAGGAGTGTCATTGTAGAAAAAAAAATCCAGATTCAACATGCAACCTTGCCTGGGCCCAGAGAGGCGGGCGCTGCCACCCTGGGCCCAGACATGAAGCTTCCCGAGGTGTGAGCAAGTTCTGGAAGGAGCCACTGGGCAGATCCCAGTGTCCCTCCTGTCTGTGGGACCTGGAGGACCATATGGAGCACAGAGGATGGAAGGCGGTCGGCCATGGGCAAGGCAAGGGTCCCCCACTGTCCTGTCTCTCTGGCCTGACCTGGCACCTCCCCTGATACCCTCATCAGGTATCTCCCTGTACCCAGCTGGTTCTGCACCTCATATGTCACTGCTGCCCTCACTTGGGACTCTCAGAACCTCACAGGCACCTGCCTGGTACCTCCGCTGGCATCGCCCTGCTGCCCTCACCTGGTGCCCAGGTGCTTTCCTCTGCAGGACTGTCCCTGCAGAATTTTCTTACTCCAGCACCTCCCTAGAAAGTCACGAGGGTGTGAGCCAAAGAGAGGAGGCGCATCCCAGTCCTGGGGCCACAGCAGGGGTCCTAGCTGCTATTGGAATCCATCATCCTGGCTTGCTGGAATTGGGGCTACAGAGCGTGGGATCAGCCTCTGCCTCTCCCTCATCAGAGGTGCTCAGTGTCTCTTCTGAGCATGGGGCTTCCCTCCCGACACAGTGCCGAGCCCTTTCCTGAGTGCTGTAGTTCCCCAGGGCCCTCTGGGGACTTCTCCATGAGCTCCCCAAGCCCTGTCCCCTTATTCCCCTGCCAACAATTCAGGACTGTCAGATCATCCCAGCCCAAGGCTGTGTGGTCAGATTGCTGGTGCCCAGCCTCAGAGGTCACGGAGACACGGGCATGCTGGGCTCCATGTGGCCTGGCTGAGCCCAGCCTCAGAGGTCATGGAGACACGGGGCATGCTGGGCTCCGTGTGCCTGGCTGAGCCCAGCCTCAGAGGTCACGGAGACACGGGCATGCTGGGCTCCGTAGCCTGACTGGAGCCCAGCCTCAGAGGTCACGGAGTCAAGGGGGCATGCTGGGCTCCATGTAGCCTGACTGAGCCCAACCTCAGAGGTCACGGAGACACGGGGCATGCTGGGCTCCAGGTGGCCTGGCTGGTGCCCAGCCTCAGAGGTCACGGAGACACGGGGTATGCTGGGCTCCGTGTGGCCTGGCTGAGTCCAGCCTCAGAGGGTCCACGGAGACACGGGCATGCTGGGCTGTCTAGCCTGGCTGGTGCCCAGCCTCAGAGGTCACGGAGTCACGGGCATGCTGGGCTCCATGTAGCCTGACTGGGCCCAACCTCAGAGGGTCACGGAGTCACGGGGCATGCTGGGCTCCGTGTAGCCTGGCTGGTGCCCAGCCTCAGAGGTCACGAGTCACGGGCAAGCTTGGGCTCCATGTAGCCTGACTGAGCCCAGCCTCAGAGGTCATGGAAACACGGGCTGGGCTCCCTTGTGGCCTGGCTGGTGCCCAGCCTCAGAGGTCACAGAGAGACGGGGCATGCTGGGCTCCATGTGGCCTGGCTGGTGCCCAGCCTCAGAGGTCACGGAGTCGGGGCATTCTGGGCTCCATGTAGCCTGACTGAGCCCAGCCTCAGAGGCCACGGAGACACGGGACATGCTGGGCTCTGTGTGGCCTGGCTGGTGCCTAGTGCTGTATCTTCCTTTGCCACGATCTACTTCTCACCCAGATTCTCCCTCTGCCTCTCACCCCTCCCGCCCCCAAGCTTCCGAGCATCCCCAGGGCATTGACTGCAGCATTGGTTAATGATGCTTAGGCTCAGCGGGTCCTAGGGACTCTCCAGCACTGCAGAGTCACAGACCTGTGCCTCAGTCTCCACCTTCACAGTTAACATAGGGCAGACACCATGGGTTGGGGTAGAGCCCGCCGGCCCCCTGCCCTCGGTGCTATTCCAACGGTTCTCGTGTTCTTGCTGCTTCCGTCTGCGGTTCTCTTCGCTGGCTCAGACTCACCGGCTAGAGGAGACTCTGAGCCCAGAACCACTTCTAGCTGCGCCGACAGCTTGGAGACATGAAGGAATCACAGCTCAGAAATCACCGCTTCCGCTAACCTGTAAGCTACAAAAGGTTAAGGAATGTCCATTTCTGAGCCAGAGACAGCGGCTTTAGCAAAGGAATGGGCCCTTTCCTGAGTGCTCTTTGAAAATGTTTCCTATTTTAGCTAATGACATTCCAGGCTGAGCCGAATGATTAAATATTGAAGGAGAACCAGGGAGCTTAGCGTTTCATCCGGCTGACCATTTTCAGGCGAGGCGGCAGAAGAAAATGCAAATGTCAAATCACCAAATCCAAATGAACCAGACGCCCAGCCTTTGTGAAATGTCAGCGGATGGACAGGGGGGGCATTTTGATCATCCTTGGCTCTAAAGGTAAGAGAGAAAGTTCTGGATTCCTTACCCGGCTCGCCCAGAGTCAGTGCTGAGAAACGTCACTTGGGACGACTAACAATGCTCAGGCTAGAGCAAGGAACAACGCATTTGGTCTGTTTTGGGGTCACACTGGGCTGTGCTCAGGCCTTACTCCTGGCTCTGAACTCAGGGGATCACTCCTGGGGGCTCAGGGGACATTTTGGAGGATCAAACCCTGGTTATCACGTGCAAGACAGCGCCTACATGCTACATCAGGGCTCCAGCCCCACGAGCCACTCTTGGTTGACTTTCCTTGAAGCTGAGTAGAGCCCAGGAACGTGGCACCCACTGAGAGGAAATGGGCCCCCTTGGAGCCCCTATTCTCCAGGGCTGGGAGCCTACACTTCCTTGGCTCTAGCTGCTAGGATTGACAGACGTGGGAAGGTGCCCTCTGAGCCCCACAACTAAACACACCCAGTCACTGTTCTGCAACTCACAGTGTAAAGAACCCGCATGTGCCCATGGTGGAAACCAGGCCATGCCTCGTTAATAGGGTTCCTGCCAGGTGGTGAAAGAGGTATTCAGGCCTTTGTCCTATTTGAATTGTCTTAATCTATGTACAGCAACTATCACAAAAAAATGTCTTAGCTAAACTAAAATAAATAGTAATGTCAGCCATGAACCAGAACAGAGCTGAGAAGCCTCAAACGCTTGGCATTGGACTTGCTGTCTCGGGCTTTTCAGCTAGGCTTCATCCCCACACCATCAAGACCGAGAAGACCAACTCCGCATCTTTGCTCCACGATGGGGCAGAGGGGTAAAATCCTCTGGCACTGAGGAGAGAGCAGGGAAGCCTCCCCAGTTGCTGAGGACCCAGAGCCCTGTGCATTGGAGCTCACCACCGGCCTGGCCGGGCGGCCACCTGCCTCCTACTCTGGCGGCCCACAGAAGCCCTCATCTGGTGGCCCACAGAAGCCTTTGTGTCCTGGCAAATAGCACTGAGGGGCAGGTAGGAAAGGACTGCTGGTGTGGGGCGAAACACGCTGGCAGGAAGGTGGCGAGGCGGGGCCTGGTGACGTGGGACCAACTCCGTGAGGGAGAGGCAGACCCTGGGGTCTTTCAAGACTCCTGATCTTTTCTTTTCAAAAGTCTGCCCTTCACAACTGTCTCTTCTTTTGAAAACTTCCTCTCACAACTTCCTTTGTTTATTTGTTTGTTTGTTTGGGTGCCACACTTGGAGATACTCAGAGGTTCCTCCTGGCTCTACGCTCAGGAATTACTCCTGGCTGTGCTTGGGGACCCTCGGGGATGCCGGGGATCCAATCCGGTTGGCCGTATGCCAGGCAAATGCCCTCCCTGCTCTACTATCACTCCAGCTCGTCTTTTCACAACTTTTTATCTGGATATTACCGATTCTGGGATGTCGCAAAAAAGACATGCAGGAAAGTCCAAGTCTCCTTCACACAACTGCCCTCCACGTGCCCTCCTCCTTTCTGACACAAATGTATTATGTCCATACAACCCTGTGCCAGCCACTGGGTGAGCCAGATGCCACCATTTCTTCCAGCTATGGAGTGTATGTGCACATATGTGTGCCTGTGGGTGGCTGGCGTTCTCTACAGCATTGTCACACATGGGTGGATTTGCGTGACACAATCGGGAGGCAGAAGTGTCCACCCCAGAGGGCTCCCTTGGGTTCCTGCTTTAGGGGTTATCTGGGCTCCTTCCCGGGCTCCCCTCCACACTCAGGGCTCTCCACTTTGCTATTTTTTGCCATTTGGGGGCTGAGATCTAGGTGGACTCACTGGGGAGAAGCTTTTGAGAAGCTGCCTGCACTTATCCTTACCAGGAGGCGGGTGCTCTTGTGTGATCCCATTCTCCATGTCAGTACATACAAGTGGGATTCTTGTAGCCCTCGAGCAGCAGAATGATCAATGGTGAGCTCTCAGCAGGGAGGGGCAGATAACCGTGACACCCACTTGGGCTGAGAGCAGGGTGGAGGGTAAGAAAGACACCACGGATGATTTGGTAAAGACTAGCAAGGATGGGGCCAGAGCGACAGCACAGCAGGGAGGGCACTTGCCTTGCATGCAGCCAACCAGGGTTCGATCCCGGCATCCCATATGGTCCCCGAGCACCACCAGGAGTAATTCCTGAGTGCAGAGCCAGGAAGAACATTTGAGCATCCCTGATTATGACCCAAAAAAAGACAAAAAATACAAAAAGCTAGCAAGGATGATGAAACAGGAAACAGTGAGGAAGACGATGATGAAGAAGGCGACCTGAACAAAGCCTGTCCAGGTCTCAGCAGAGAGAACTTTGATGGTCAGGGAGGAGACCGTGAGGATAAACATACCCAGAGTGAAGAGCGAACAAGAGTGATGTCTCTGAGGTGAGACCATGCGGCGCCGAGGAGTAGGAGGTTTGGAGACACCATCACTGACCTTGTTGCTGTCTTTCCCCCCCAGCAAATTGAATAAGCAACTGAGGGACCTTATCTCGCATCTGGGAAAATCGAGGCAAGATCCAAGAGTTGTGAAGACTTCTAAGTGAATAGCATCTTGGTTGCTTTCTGGCTGCACTCTGGGTTGTTTTCGGCAGCTTTTGTATCTTTTAGCGACTTTAGCCATTCTATAACCAAACAAGACAAGATTGGTGTGAAAGTCTCTGACCTTTCCTATGCTTCACCGGGATTCTACGAAAGATAGTCATGGGGTTTATACAAGGGTGGAGACACTTGCTTTGTACATGACTGAGTCTGGCTCTGTCCCGGCACACATATGGCACTCGAAGTCGAGAGTCAGCCCTGAACACCACTCAGTGTGGTGAAAAAAGGCACAAAACGTAAATCAATAAAAGCATCTTGGCCACCAGGAGCTTCCTCTGGATCTCTTATAGCCCAACAGGACCAAGGAGCATAATTCTCGGTCACTGCTGAGAAACCACTTCAATCCAATTAGGAAACCCTCTAACATCTCAGCTGTGAGGATCCCCAAATGCCCACTTTGAGGATGGCTGTGCCTTGCATTGCAGGAAAAGCAGCAGAATCTGGGGCTCTTCCCTATCCCAGAAGGTCATCGCTCTACTCCACTTCTTGCTAATCCCACGCTAAATTGAGTCTTCAGCAGTGCCCAGTCAGAAGACAACGAATCTTGAGCCTGTTTGGAGACCAGGAAGAAAATAATTGTCCCCTGGACCCAGAGAGGAGAGCCTGATGCCAAAAGATTCATCTGCACATATTATAAAACCCATCTGGGCAGGCCAGAAAGACGGCACTGTCCAGTAACCTGGCGGTTTGCACCTACAGACATGGTGAGTTGGTGGAGAACAAGAGGAAGAGGAGGAAGAGAAGAGGCACACTCCAGCCGTTAGACTTATCCCAAGTGGACACATTGGTTTTGGGAGATGACACATGGAAGCCTTAGGAACACCAGATCAGCCTTGGGGGCTTCCATAAATCCTCAGGGGGGCCTCGGGGGCTTCCAGACAATCCCTCAGGGGCCCTGGGGACCCTCCCAGGGTTCTTATCTAACCAGTCGGGCAGCTCAACATGAGGACTCAGAGGTATAATACTACTTGGAGCACTGTGGTAGCAAGGGTCACCTAGGCACCCCCAGGGTGCCTGGGGCTCTCTGCATTGGGTGACGCTCTTGGCCCTCTTCACTAAGGGATGCCTGGGGAGCTATACGGTGTTGGGGGTCTGACCAGCCAGCTTCATGCAGGGCACATGCCTTAACCCCAGTGCTCTCTCCCACCAAATGGATCTTTATAGTGACTCCAGAGCCATGCGAACGTGGCCTCCATCCTTCCCTCCTTGAGTCATAAACCGAGGCTGCTTCTCATGAGTTATTCATACCAGCAAGAAGGTTTGGTTATTTGAGTTGTGTCTGTGCCCTCAAAATCCAGTCGAGAAGGGAGAGGTGGTCGGCAGTGGGGATTCAGACGGTCAGTAGCAGATGGCAGGAAGTGCGTCCCGCCTGGCGCACAGCTGGGCCCTGGGGGTGGCAGCTCGAGGACTCAACCAGACCCCGTGGCTCCCCACATTCAGGTCGAGCGCGGGGAAGCTCTGCTGGCAGCCTCCTGAGCAGAGCAGCGAGAGCTTCCAGAAGATTCTGCCTCGCTTGTCTCGAGCTGTTCCTGCTTAGAGGCAGTGTGTGGCCTCACCTGTTTGTAAATAGTGCCAGGTGCAAGCAACAGATCTAAAATGCTTATTGATTGAGGTTCTGTGAGGTACAGTACCAAGGGGGGGTATCTTTTCTTTTGGTTTGGGGACCACAGTCGGGAATGCTCAGAGGTTACTTCTGTCTTTGCACTCAGAAATAAACCCTGACAGTACTTGGGGGGACTATATTGGGATGTCGAAGATTGAACCCCGTCAGCCAAGTGCAAGGCAAGTGCCTCCCTCGCTGTCCCGCTGTACAATACTGTTATTGTGGTGTTCCATGCAAGTCGCTCCAACACTATCCAGCCATCAGCGTGCCTTTGCCCAATCCTTTCAGCCTGCCCAGTTCCATCGTGTGGCTCAGTGTGGCTCGTGTGGCTCAGAACGACGTGGCTCCCATTGTGTTGCTGTGGCCCTTGTTGTTGTCTCACTCTCCAATATCTCTTGCCCCACATTATGACGATCTTCTGTCCCTGGCCTTCTTCCTGGCCAAATTCATCAGATCATCTCCAGTTTCATCCCTGTTGCTGCAATTGCCTATAACACTTACTTTTCAATGGTTGGTTAATCTTCAAAAACGTTTTTGTTTGTTTACTAATTGTTTCCACAATACTAAATTTGTACATTGCAGAAACACAAAAAAACACCAATTTTTATTTATTTAATTTTTTTTGTGGAGTCACACTCTGTTGATGTTCAGGATTATTCCCAGCTCTGGCCTCTGGGGTCTCAGGAAACCATAAGGGTGCCGGGACAGAGCCTGGTTCAGCTGTGTGCAAGGTCAAGGCGCTGCCCACTGTGCTATCTCTCTGGCCTCTTATTTCATCTTTTAATTTTTTTTTTTTTGTCCTTTTGTGGTCATACCCGGTGATAGATGTTACTCCTGGCTCTTTGCTCAGGAATTACCCTCCTGGTAGTGCTCTGGGGAACATATGAAATTCCAGGGATCAAACCCAGGTCAGCCGAGCAAGGCAAACTCCCCTTACCTGCTGTGCTCTCTCTCTGGCCCTTATTCCATTTTTCATATGACCATATCCAGCAGTGCTCAGGCCATCAGGAGCCACTTGTGGTCACTCTCAGCCAGCAGTGCTGGGCCCACCCAGTCTTGCTTCTATGGAACTTGGGAGTTATGTAGTGACAGGGATGGAAATGAAACCCCAGCATCCGCTGGTAGGTGCTCTGTTCCTGAACCACCTGCCTGGACCCCAGTGCTGTGCTTAATGAATAAGAATCTAAAATGTGTGGAACAACTTGACTTAGGTGACTTACTCTCTCTCTTTCTCTCTTTCTCTACACACACATAAGGTTGTTAGTGTAGAGAACACTCTTGTAACTGGCATTTAGTTCATCATATTTTTCCTGTTTACATATTTTATGATCATAGAGGTTCTTGCGCTCCGTAAGGATCAGTTTTTCCTCTAATTATCTCTACTGAGAACTTTTTAAGAACATGTCAATTTTAGAAAGATGGACTTTTTATAATGTTAGTTTTCCTGGGTATTAAAATATCGCTTTAGGAAAACATTGTGTTCAAGTCAAACTGACTGATAAACAAAACTGAAACAGAATATGCTAGGCTTATGGCTGAGCTAGTGGAACAATTTAATACAATCTAATAAACAGAACGGAGACAGAATATGTAAGGCTTACGGCTGAGCACTGTGCCTTTGTGGAATGATTTAATACAATTTCTAAAGGGGGTTTTCTGGTACTTATTAAAGATCTGTCAGGGAAAAATGAAACATCACGTTATTAAAAAGTAAGAATAAGAGATAAAGAAAATATATATGTACACACAAATACTCATAGAAATAAATATATGTACGCACAAATACTCATAAAATATATGATACACAAATACTCATAAAAGAAAGCTTTGGAGTTATATTAGTTCTAGCAAAATTAAGTTTAAGGCAAAAAACAAAAAAAAACACAAACACCCATTAAGGATAAATATCAATGCCGATGATAAAGGTTCCTGAGAAGAAATGAATTCAAATCTGTGCGTATCAATAACCAGGGCTCCAGGAACTGGGAGAACGGGCCCAGCCCCAGCCCAGCGAGGCACTTGAGTTTCCTGTATGTGCAGGAGATGGGCAGACTTTGAGAAAGGGGGCAGAGGCCAGCAGCCCTTACAGTCATATTTCTACCCCTGGGCACGGTGGTCACCATCTCTAGGTCTGTACCCATTGGCAGGAAGGGTCCACACTGACCACTGTCTGGCTGCAAGGCAGGACAGTGCCACGCAGCTGCCCACCGGCGGGTTGCTCCATGGTAGAACATTTGAGACTGGGCCAGGCAGCCACAATGGTCAGAGCTCTGCAGTCCCTAGGTGGAAGAAGCTGTTGCTTACCAGCTATGCTCTGGGAATGGATCAGCCGTGCCCCGGGATGGACCAGCTGTGCCTCGGGATGGACCCTAGCCGTGCCCGGGATGGACCAGTTGTGCCCTGGGATGGACCAGCTGGGCCCTGGGGATAAGACCAGCTGTGCCCTGGGGATGAGACCAATGTGCCCTGGGGATAGACCAGCTGTGCCCTGGGAATGGACCAGCTTTGTCCTGGGGATAGACCAGCTATACCCTGGGGATGGACCAGCTGTGTCCTGAGGATAGACCAGCTGTGTCCTGGGATAAGACTAGCTGTGCCCTAGGGTAGGACCAGCTGTGCCCTGGGGATGAGACCAGCTGTGCCCCAGGGGGGACCAGTTATGAGGATGGACCAGCTGAGGCCCTGAGGATGGACCAGCTTTGTCCTGGATAGACCAGTTGTGCCCTTGGGATGGACCAGCTGTGCCCTGGGATGTAACAGCTGCGCCCTAGGGATGGACCAGCTGTGCCCTGGGATGAGACCAGTGTGCCCTGGGATAGACCAGCTGTGCCCTGGGAATGGACCAGCGTGCCCTGGGGATAGACCAGCTGTGCCTCTGGGAATGACCAGCTTTGTCCTGGGAAGAACCAGCTGTGCCCTGGGGATGAGACCAGTGTGCTCTTTGGGATAGACCAGCTGTCCCTGGGAATGGACCAGCTGTGCCCTGGGGATGAGACCAGTGTGCCCTGGGATAGAGCAGCAGTTCCTGGGAATGGACCAGCTGTCCTGGGGGATAGACCAGCTGAGCCCTGGGGATGGTCCAGTTTTGTCCTGGGGATGACCAGTGCCCTGGGGATAAGACCAGCTGTGCCCTAGGGGGTGAGACCAGCTGTGTCCTGAGGATGGACCAGCTGTGCCCTGGGTAGACCAGCTGTGTCCTGGGGATAGACCAGCTGTGCTCAGGGGATAGACCAGCTGTGTCCTGGGAATAGACCAGCTGTGCCCTGGGGATGGACCAGTTATGTCCTGGGGATGAGACCAGCTGTGCTCTGGGATGGACCAGCTGTACTTTGGGGATGAGACCAGCAGTGCCATAGGGTGAGTCCAGCCAAATCCTGGGGATTGACCAGTTGTGTCCTGGGGATAGACCAGCTGTGCCCTGGGGATGAGACTCAGCTGTGCCCTAGGGTGAGACCAGCTGTGCCCTAGGGGTGACCAGCTGAACCTTGTGGATGGACCAGCTGTGCCCTGGGGATGGACCAGTTGTTCCTGGGATGGACCAGCTGTGTCCTAGGGGTGAGACCAGCTGTGCCCTGGGGTGGGACCAGTTGTTCCCTGGGGTGGACCAGCCCTGTTCAGCCAAGCCTCAGGTGCCCTTGAGGGGGAGGCTCCTCTCAGGGAGACCCCGAGAGGTGTGAAGGAAACCCCACTTCCGGTCACTGCTGCTCCCATGCAGGCATCAACAGTCATGGAGAGGCCCGGGTGGTCGCAGCAGATCAAGCACACATCAAGCAAATGGGGCTCATCCCATGAGCTACGGCAGCCACTCTATCAGAGCCTACGTCCATAGGCACCAGTAGAGCAGGCAGAACTAGTGGGGGGGCAGCTCTTTGGAGGTTGAGGAGAGGCCGTGGATGCCCAGGCTGGAAGACAGGTCCCTTGAGCTGCTGTGTTTATCAGGTGGGATGGGAAGGCCGCATCCTGACAGAGAAACGCAGTGGAGTGTGAGCTCAGACTCCAGTTGAGGGGGCGTAACGGGAAGGAGGGAACTACGAGGCCACAAATGCACCAAGTCGAACCAGAAGAGGGGCTGAACTAGAGCACTGAGGCCAGCTTGGAAAGGAAAGGTGCGCTGGAGCCTAGGTACCCCCAGGAGGCCTCCCTGCTTCTCAGGTAAGACAGCATTGCTGGATGACCCAGCTGAGCCCCCATAGCTCCGCCACTCCACTGGCTATGTGTTAGGGTGTCCCTCTATAACTGTGTCCTCTTGCTCAGATGGTTTGGGACTACGGGGAAACTCTCGTGCATAGGTCGGGCTGACTTTGGGCTGGCTGCCCCTTAAGGGGGCGCAAGTCGGAAAATTGACTTGCAGGAAGCTTTGGGCAAAAATGATGCCAGGTGAGAGGGAGGGACCCTGGTGAGTTTTCACAGGGGGAGATGGAACTGCCCGCTGGAGAGCTCCAGGGTCGGGTTCTGGCTGGGTGGAGCTCCAAGCAGACTCCGGTCACAAAGCCTGGCCTGCGCGCCTCACGTGCCCAAGGGCCTCCTCAGCAAGCCTCAGGCAGAGCTATGCTCCCTGAATCAAAGCGCCCATGGGTTCTAGTTGCATGTGGGCAGCTTCCCAGCAGAAATGAGCACTGCCGCCCAGACCTCAGAGTCCAGAAGTGACCTTCCCGCCCCCAGCACGAGGTGGGTCACCTGGGTCTTCCAGGAGCAGCCAGAGTGGACACCTCAGCTTCCTCATGCCCTGTGTGACCTCGCTCTGCAGGTGCCAGTATCAAAGTGTCGCGCCTCACCAAGGAGTGAGGTTCTGTGGATGTCTGGGGGACTGGAATCGCCCATCTTATGGGCTCAGATACCCTCCATGGAAGAGGTTGTGGTCACCACGGAAACCAGATGGGAAATTCAAGAGTCTGGCCCTACTGGAGGCCACAGGAGGAAAACACCATGGCTGGAGGTCACAATGGTGCAGAAGGCCATGTTAGAGGCCGCGTTGGTAGCTATGTTAGGGGACCACGCTTGGGTCACATTAAAGACCATGCTGGAGGCCAACATTAGAGGCCACACTTGGGGGGACATGTAGAGGAAGCACTGCTGAGGTCACAGAATGGGAGGCTGGGCTGAGGCCAGGCTGAAAGGCCCAGGGCGTGGTTGAGGGAGCTAGTGATCCAGCCCTGTCGGGCTAAGTCAGCAAGTGATAGAACAATCTGGG
>JAJIBD010004668.1:0-20976 GCA_021461705.1 Cryptotis parvus | reverse complement strand
GGGCATTTGCCTTGCATGTGGCTGGCCCATGCCGGCCCGGGTTTGATCCCGGCATCCCATATGGTCCCCGAGCACCGCCAGGATTATTCCTGAGTGCAGAGCCAGGAGAAACCCGAGCATTGCCGGTGTGACCCAAAAAGCAAAAAAAAAAAAAAAAAAAAAAAAAGGCCAGGGTGGTCAAACTAGTATCACATGACATAGACTTCAGGCTGAAAAAGGTTATAAGATACAGTGAAGATCATTTCTTAATTATCAAAGGGATCTGTATATCAGTTACCCCGTGACTCAGAGACACGGGGTAGAACTGCTACCGGCTCTCCCTGCCCAACTGATCATGAAGCACCCAGGAGGAAGGCAGGTTCTAGCCCTGGCCCGCATCCCAGAAGAGCCTCCGCAAGAAGCTAGAGGAACCCCCACACCATGAGAGCCGCCATTTTCAACATCCGGACTCCACAGCTCGTCAGAGCTCCACCCAACAGAAAAGCTGATCTTTCCCTGTTCATCAATACATGCACAAGTATCCCACTGGCACGGCAGAGCCTGGCAAGCTACCCGTGTCGTATTTGATATGCCAAAAACCAGTAACAATTATAGACCTCATTCCCATGACCTGAAGGAATGGTTTGAGGCTCTTCATGTTCCTGGAGCGAGCAGTTGCCCTTGGGATACACTAGCATGTGACAGGACATATGAATATGTTACTGGTGCCCGCCTGAGCAAATCGATGAACAATGAAAGTCAAGTGAAGTGATCAAGTGATGTATATCAGGAAGAACTTACTCTTATATGGAATGCACCCTAATGAGAAACCAGCAAAAAAACTTTAAAAAACTGCTAATAGACTTAAAAGAAAGACATTGATAGCAACACAATAGTAGTTGGAGACTTCAACATTGCTCTGTCACCTCTTGATAGAGCAACTAGACTAAAGCTCACTAATGAAATACTTGCTCTGAAGGAAGAAACGAAAGACAAGGTTTTAGTAGACAGACAGACAGATAGGCAGGCAGGAAGGCAGAACGATAGACAGATAGAGATATAAGAATTTTTATCCTCAAAAATCTGAATACATACTTTTCTCCAATGTACACGGGGACATTCTCCAAAACAGACCACATGGTGGGACACAAAATATACCTCTACAATGTTAGGAGCAAAGAAATCTTTTCAATTATCTTCCTCAGACCATTATGAACTGAAAGTAGAAGTTAATAGCAAACAGAAATGGAAAAACAACTCAAACACTTGGAAATTAAATAGCTAGTTACTGGACAACAAGGGGAGGGGTCAGAGAGGAAATAAAAGAGGAAATTAAAAGATACTTAGAAACAAAAAAAAATGAAGACACCCTCTACAGAACTTATGAGACACAGCTAAGGAAAGCTCATAGCTATGCAAACATTTATTAGGAAGGAAGGACCCACATAAATAACTTGATCGCACAATTTAAGAAACTAGAAAATGACCAACAAAAGGAGCCCAAAGCTGGCAGGAGGAAGGAAACAATGAAATTCAGAGCAGTAATTAATAAACTAGAATTTTTTTAAAAATTCAAAAGATCAATGAAACCAAGAGCGGGTTCTTGGAAAAAGTAAACAAGATTGATAAACTACTTGCAAGACTCACAAAAAGAGAGAGAACCTAGTAAACCAAATCATAAATGAAAGAGGGTTCAATGTCACGGAAGGCTCTGCCCATGTTTTCCTCCATGTGCCTTTTGGATTCAGGTTTGATACTGAGGTCTTTAATTCATTTTGTCTGACTTCTGTGTACGGCATTAGAAAGAGGTCTGAGTCTTTTTTTTTTTTTTTGGCAATGTAGCTGTCCAGTTTTCTCAGCACCATTGTTGAAGAGGCTTTCCTTGCTCCACTTCATATTTCTTGCTTCTTTATCAAAGATTAGGTGATCATGTATTTGAGTGTTGGTGTCAGGATATTCAACTTGTTCCATTGATCTGTGGGTCTGTTTTTATTACAATACTATGCTGTTTTAACTATTACCACTTTGTAGTATAGTTTGAATTTGGGTAAAGTTATTCCTCCCATCTTTTCCCAAAGATTGCTTTAGGTGTTTGTGGGTGTTTATTTTCCTTATGAATTTCAGGAGTGCTTGAGCTATTTCTTTGAAAAAATGTCATAGATATCCTTATAGGACTACACTGAATCTGTATAATGTTTGGGGAATACAGCCATTTTGGCAGTATTAATCTTCCCAATTCATGAATTGGGGATGTGTTTCCATTTACTCATGTCCTATTTTATTTCCTGAAGTAGTGTTTTATAGTTTTTCTTTGTATAGGTCCTTCACCTGTTTAGTTAAGCTGGTTTCAAGATACTTGATTGTCTGAGGGACAATTGTGAAAAGGATTGTTTTTCTAGTATCTCTTTCATATCATTCATTATTTGTATATAGGGAAGCCATGGACTTTGGGTATTGATTGTGTAACCTACCACTTTCTATACAAATTAATTGTTTCTAGCAACTTTTTTGGAGCAGCTTCAGGATTTTCTAAGTATTGTATTATGTCATATGAAAACAGTGAAAGTTCGACTTCCATGCCTATCTCAACACCCTTGATATCTCTTTCTTGCCTAACTGATATGGCAAGTATGTCCAGTAATATTTGAAACACTACTGACCAAGCAAGCAAAAGGAAAGATAAATAGGATTATATTAAACTAAGAAGCTTCCGCATCTCAAAAGAAACAGTGACTGAGATACAAAGACAGCCCATGGAATGGGAAAAATTATTTACCTAATACCCATAAGATAAGGGAATAATATCCAAGGCACTGGTTGAACTTTACAATAAAAAAAATACAACCCCATCAAAAAATGGGGTAAAGAAATGAACAGAAACTTCCTCAAAGAAGAAATAAAAATGAACAAAAGACACCTGAAAAAAACATTCTACAAACGTTTGATGCAAATCAAAACAACAATGAGATATCATGTCACATCACAGAAACTGGAATATATCATAAAAAAACAAGAGCAACCAGTGCTGGTACAGATGTGGGGAGAAAGGGACTTTCTTTCATTGCTATGGGAATGCCAACTGGCCCAATTTTTTTTTAAAACAATATAGACATATAGAGCTTCCATATGACCCAGCATATGTTCCTAGTATGGGAACATACCCTACAGGCTCAAAATCATAAAGTAATAATGCCATCTGTACTCCTATGTTCATTGCAGCAGTATTCATAATAGCCCAAATATGGAAACAACCCGGATACCCAAGAACTGATGACTGGATTAAAAAACTATGGTATATCTACACAGTGGAATACTATATAGCTATTAGGAACAAAGTTATGGAATTTTCTTATCCATGAATGGACATGGACAGAATCATGCTGGGTGGCATCATTTTTCTGTGCCAAACAACACTATATTTCCACAAGTTCCAACAAAAGCCAGAGAGATTATCCTACACCAGGTCGAATTACCAGGGAAACAGTCACACATAAGAACACGATAATGATATACTGACACATGTGACTAAATCTTTTCAAATGGGGGCCGGAGCAATAGTCCAGCGGGTAGGGCATTTGCCTTGCACACAGCCAACCCGGGTTCGATCCCTGGCATTCCATGTGGTCCCCCGAGCACTGCCAGAAGTGGTTCCTGAGTGCAGAGCCAGGAGTAACCCCTGAGCAGCACCGGGTGTGACCCAAAAAAGCAAAAAAAAAAAAAAATTCAAATGAATCTGCTTTGCTGCCCTATGAAACCACAGAAGGCAGTCTGAGGTTAAGTAACAGAATGTTGCTAATGATTCTCACTGTGCCATAAGATGCCTTCAGCAGTTTCCTGTGAATGAAAGCAGAGGCAAATAGACAGTGTCGTCAAAGTCAGTGTCTCCCATGCACAGACTTCAGCCCAGCAGAGTGCTTTTGCTGAGGGGAGGTAAGGGGGGCTCTGAAGGAACAAGAGCAAAGGCTGCTTCAGAGCAGCCCTCATAGTCACTTTCGCCTCCTCCAGGGCCATGGGTTGCACAAATGGGTGGCCTGCGACCAAGGCTACCTTTTAACAAGATGAACTGACTGTCCAGCCCCCAAGGCCCCAGAGGTAACTTCAGCAAGTTGGGTGCAGTACAGTTCTGAGAACTACAGGCAGTGGGTCAGACACTCCAGCTGTCCACATCCAAAATGCCTCCAAGAGGCCTTCTTCCCTCCTCCTGGTGCCTCCTCTCTACACCCTGTGAGTTCCCCTTCCCCTGGGTCAGTGTGTGGGGTGCCCAGCCCTAGACTGACATGCACCTCCCTGGGTGCATAACAGGCCGGGACACACTCACCTCTGTCAGTAACCGTCTCTCACCCAGAGCACACCTCCCCGCCCCAGACCCTGTGTTTGCTGGGGAACTGATGGAGTGCGCTGCTCTGATACAAGCCTGGCTGCCTAATACATTAAATATATTGTTACCACAAGTCCCAGCAATCCTGTGACAGACCCAAGGGAAGGGAACATAGGTGCCCACACAAATGTGAATATCAGGCAAAAGTGTTCATGGCTACAACATCTATAATGCCACAGGTAGGACAGAGCCCTACTGCTCATCACCAGATGAATCCGTAAATGAAACATGGTCTCTGTGCAAAAGAATATTAGTCAATCATAAGAAGGAATGAAATTCCAATACCTGCTAGAATATGAAAGATACATCACCAGGTGAAGTTCTAGAAACTAGGCACAGAAGACCCATGCCCTAAATAAAGTCTTTTTTTTTTTTTGGCTTTTTTGGGTCACACTGGCAATACTCAGGGGTTTCTCCTGGCGGTGCTCAGGGGACCATATGGGATGCCGGGGATTGAACCCAGGCCGGCATGGGCCGGCTGCGTGCAAGGCAAACGTCCTATCCACTGGGCTATCGCTCCGGCCCCTAAATAAAGTCTTTTTATTTGCAGTGACCAGGAAGGCCATGACAGAGACAGAAGCACTGGTAGAACCAAGGTGAAGCAGCGGCAGTGAATGACTATTCAGCAGATGAGAGATTTCACTTTGGGTGATTTCACTGGCCTGAAACTGGAGTGATGTGTGCAGCACACGGATGTACTCAATACCACTGAACTGTGCGTGCATCTTTAAGAGGTTAATTTTACGTTAAGTGAGGTCTTACAAAGGTGGAGAAGGAAAGAGAGTGACCAACTCCAGTTGTTTTTGGGGAAAGAGTGTGAGTGTGAATGTGAGTGAGTGTGTGTGTGTGTATGTGTGTGTGTGTGTGTTTAGCTAAATAGATGCAGAAGATAGAAGGACAGAAGGTGACTTAGAAATGCTATGTGATGATGAGGGATAGACAGGTAGGTTGATGAGAGTGACTAATTTAGGGATGCTAGCAGGGAGACAAGATAAAGAGACGATGCTAATGACAGATGACAGGCAGCTGGGAAGGTTTGTTTCTATACGGCCCAAAGCATAGGAAGGAATCTGCTTGCTTTTGTTTCTGCTGTTCTTATTAATATGTTGAAACATATAACAGAAACAAAATAGGGCCACAGAGTTAGTTCAGTGGGTAGGTGCTTGCCTTGCATGAGCCCAACATGGGTTTGAGCACTGCCAGGAGTGATTCCTGAATGCAGAGCTAAGAGTAATCCCTGAACATTTCCAGGTATAATTAAAAATTTTTTTTTTAATTTTAATTAAACAAAAAAATCAGAGGGCAAAATCTGAACAATCTCTCAGTCAATGAGTCAGGCAGCTCAAAGGGCAACAAGACTCTGAGTGGGCAACACACAGGCTAGTACATCCCCTCAGGCTGAGGAGCAGCCAGATCCATCCAGCCTTCACAGGTGCCCATGACCACGTCCCTTGCTATGACTGGGGCCTGCACTCCAGCCAACTGCATGCTGCTACCCCCAAACGGAACTGCTCTGTATGTCAAATGGCGCACCTTGTCATCTCAGATTGCTGCAGCAAAACGGACTGGGGAGCTTAACCAACACACAAGGTTTCTCGCAGTTTGGGATAATGGTGTGATTAGTTTCTGGTGAGGGCCTCACCTGCTGACCTGCAGCCAGCCACCTCTTGGCTTGTTCTCCTGGCTTGTCCTGACCTTAGTTACTCAGAATTAAGGTCTGTTTTCTCAGACTGTGAAGTATCATCCTCAGTTATTCTGGAGAGGGTTGACAGTCTCCATGAAAGTCCCACTGTAGACGTAGCTGTGACTACATCCCTGCCACATGGCCACCTGCCCAGCTTAGGGGTGACAGTGGTCAACCCAGAAGCAGAGACAGAAAACTTTTAGCAAGCCCGCCTTAGGGTTTCTGAAGTCTGGCTGGGCCCCACTGGCTTCTTTGGGTAGGTGTCAACTTGGTTTTAAACCTGGAAATCCCCACCCCCATTTATTTGCGCTTTTTGTCCTATTATAAACTGTTAATCCTACCAGTTTTTCATTTCAGGAACATAGTTTTTCTAAAACAAAAAGTTCAGTCACCTTATTCCATGCCCTCAACTCACTAAGGCTTGCCCTAACCTGTGGACAATCAAAGAAGGATCTTGTGAGCCTGCTCTAGCCCGTCCACCCCAGCCCATATCACTGGTGTTCACATCAAGGTAGATACCCCATCCACATGGCATCACTTCACTCTGGCTACCTGGAGCTCTTCCAGCTGCACTCCTGTGGGAAATCCAGGCTTTGTGTTCTCCTGTAGGATGGGTAATGGCATCCTAGGTGGACCCTGAGCTATGTATCATCCCATGAGCAAAGTGAACCAGTGCCGGACTGGTCCTTAAAAATAGAGAAATCACTGAGATGGGTCCCAACCCAAAGGCACAGGCTGCTCCCAGAGGTGACAGAGACTATCCAAGGCCAGCGCCACTCAGGTTTTGGTTTGGCAGGTGCTAGAAGAGTGTGTGTACAACTGAGTGACAGGAGGCAGGAGTGGGCTGTGGGAGGCACCCATATGCAAGCCTGTCCTGTACAGACGAGGCACCAAGCATACACATTGGTTCTAGTTGGCACCTGGAAATATGTCCAAATCATTCATGCTCATCAACTCGCTAAACCACAAACAATTTACACACTAAATGTTTCTCTCACTTTTGTTTTGAAACAGAAGCTCTAGCTCGAGGCCTCAGGAGTGGCGACATCAGTGCTGGACAGGGGACCTGCAGCCTCGGTAACCGGGGCTGCAGACCAGGCACCATCCATGACTCTGTGTTGGCACAGTGTCGGTGTGAAGAGGGGTTGCAGGAGGTCAGGCAGCTCCCCAACACCCTGACCCTTCCTGTGCAGCTCTAGGTCCACACCCCCTCAAGCTGTCAGCTTTGGCACAGCCCCGTGAAGCACACAACTGTGTGCCTCCACCCTGAGTTCTCACCTCGCACGCTTTAGTGATGACACGCTCTCCCCCTCAGTAGAATGTGGCAAACGGAAAACTTGCAGTTTGCAGCTTGCCTCTCCATCTGATGACTTTATTTCAATTAACAGCATGGAAACACTGAGTTGGCAGATTCATGTTCCTCACATGCACCCCAACCATAGCTGCTGAGCCCCCTCCAATCGTCTCTCCCGGTTCCACTCCTGCTGGGTATGTCCATGCGGGAACGCTGCCTGTGAGCCCCAGCTGGGCAGGCACAAGTTCCTGAAGGACAGGTGACAGAGGACCACAACAGCCAAATAGGGGGACCACCCAAGTCCTCCACACAGCAGGGAAGCGGATGGCGGCTGGTTCCACTGGTCAACCACCATGTTTGTTAACCCCCGCAACAAAAGGCTGTTATTTGAATAAGAAAAATGGGGCACAGGGCTTCTAGGTCAGTTTAATATTCCCCAAGTAAAGCCATTTTTCTGCAGTTAGTTCAACAACGAAAAGTCATATATAAGCATTAGACATGTTATATACTAGAAGCTAAATGAATTGGTTAATGAATGCTGAAAAAAAATCAAGCCAAGGGAAACAAATAATCAGCAAGGCGGATCAGAGTACAAAAGCCACAGAACAGACCAAGGCCCCAAGAGTTAAGAGGGGAGGAAAGATTGGGTGTCCCTAGTCGGAAGGCAGGGATTCGTGTCTGATCTGTCCGGGGGTGAAGAGGTGCCAGATACATATCTGAGCAGGAGGCTGCCTCTCTGTGAAGAGGTGCCAGGTACACCAAATGAGGTCACTCTCGGGCAGACAATGACCAAATGAGGTCATCTGGTCAGTATCTGAGCAGGAGGCATCCTCTCCTCTAGTGGGCATCCAACAACTACTACTTCTCAGGGAACTTCTGCCTCCTTTCTACTCCTGTGCCTGACAAGACTCGGGCCACACCAGTGCACTTTCCATACTTACCCTGAGTTTTAGCTCGTGATGGCCTGCCTGAAAGCTCGTGGCAGTGCCCTTCAATGGGTTGCTGAGTTCAGGGGTGACCTGTGAAAAAATGACCATCCATCTTTCACCGAAGGAGAGGCAGGGAAAGGAGACTTCGTTCAATGATGGGAATGTCAAGACTTCAGCCCCACAGAATATTCCTGAAACCAATGTCAGCTGAAATCTTCCATACTAGCTGTACTGTTTTGCCAGCTGGGAGGCAACAAGGAAAGCAGATTTTAGAGCCCACTGCAGCACTGTCTGCCCGAGAGTGACCTCATTTGGAAACTTGTACAAAATGTATGTCAAAGTCAATAATAAGTAAGAAAGCAAGCATCAAGATGTTAGACACACACTGTTCTTTAAATTAAATTACTCAGACAGAAGCCTGGAACAAAGAGAGACCAAAAAACACAGCCAGGAAACGGACGGGCCTTAGCAGAGCCCAGGCGCCTGCTGGCATCTCACAAGCCTGGTGGCAGGTCTGCACTCCCACAGCTGCCCCCTGGCCTCCAACCATAACGCTGGAGGCATCAATCCTTAAGGGAGCCACAGGCCCAGCTATATCCACAAACTCTAGAACCTGAACGAGAGAAACCCCTCCTCTGAGATGGAAGGCACTTAGGACACTGGGAAAGTGGAGAGGGGGCCAGAGGGAGGCTAAACCTTGTGACTCCACAAATGAAGAGGAGGAAAGCTGCAACTTCCTCCCTGCTTTCTCCTGGGTCACTTGCTCTGGAAAGAATGAACCGCCAAGGATACCTGGACCACCATAGAGAAAGGTCTCCTGTCCACTGCCATGTGGGAGCCAAATTGGAAGCAGCTCTCCAGATCCTCAAATTTTAGGGGGTGTCACTCCAGTAAGCTAATGAGAGACCCAGAGCCAGGACCACTCAGCTAACTACCCCTAATTCCTAGCCCAGAAAACCATGAGCTAAGGAACACTGCCGTTTAAGCCAAAGCTGCTTTGAAGTGTGGATCGAAACCCAAATGGGATGGTATAACTAACTCTGGAGGTTTTACTTTGTCAATCTGGCAACAACAAAATACCTCTGAAGGCGCAATAACCAAAACTCAATTCAAACTCTAGTGCGTGATGAATTTGATGCGCCTGTGTTGTGCCCACTTGGCCGTAGTTCTGAACACACCAAGCCCATACAGCCAGCACTGTTCATCTGCCATGCCACACAGCACCAACGAGCACTGTGGGCAGCAGCTTGGCTCACATCCACACTACAGCAGTGTTTCTGATGTACACACAATGTTACTGGCTCTGAGTGAAACAGGACAGTTTAATTATGGAAAATAAAGACTCCAAGCATTTTCCTACCATTGTTCCTTGGCATGTCAATATCAAATTAGCCTATCTTTGGGATGTCGTGTTAGAAGGATCGATTTTAAATTTCGCTGTTATCTCCTCTGACAGAAACATTAAGTGCTTAATTGCAGCAAGTAAAAAAAAAAAAAGCCCTTTAATAATACTTCTCCGCCATCACTGCCGTGGGAACAGCAATTTTTTCAAATTAAGCACAAACTCAATTTCATAAGTTAGCATTAATATTCATTTAAGAAATCATTAGCAATATTTATTTATAAGTTAAGACAAAATATTTTTGTTATGAATAAGTGGTAAAATTCAGATAGATGTAAAAATAACGAGGGCAAAACAGCAGTTTTCCCTACCATGTTGTAGTACACCTAAATTGAGACGAAAAAGAAAATCAGTTGAGGGGCCAGAGCAAAAGCACAGTGGGTAGGGTGTTTTCCTTGCATGTGGCTGACCCGAGTTTTATCCCCAACATCCCTTAGGGTCCCCAGAGCACTGCCACGAGTAATTCCTGAGTGTAGAGCTAGGAGTAGCACCTGAGAAATGCCCACACACACAAAAAAAAAAAAGAAAATCAGTTGAATCATTTTTGTAATATGGATTTATTTCTAATAGTTGTGACGGTGTGGAAAAATCTCTTTGCTGAATTTGTAATGAAGTTTTGGCTGCAGAAACCATGTATTCAGCCAAACCAAAATGGCATCTTAATACCAAGCATGCAACATCTGCAATAACCCATTTTGCAAATAAACATTTGCAATAAACCAAAGGAATATTTTGAATGAAATATTTCATATAAAATCTTCAAATAAAGTAAAAAATGTTTTGAGAAATATTGACAAGTATTCACTTGCATCCTATAATACTCCTTATTTAATCACAAAAACTAAGAAATTCTACCTAATAGATCTCATGTTATCTGCTGCTATATACATGTCAGAAATAGTTTATAAGGGAAAGTATGAGGCTAAAATTCATAAAATTCCTCTACTGAATTATACTATTTTAAAAAATATTCCAAAAAATATTACACAGTCCAACAGCTTATCATCATGCTTAGAAGCAGTTCAAAGTTTGCAATTTAGTTAGATGAAACAATTGTTATTTCATGCATGCACAGTTGGGAGTTTATTAAAGGTATGCTTCTGAAGGAAGCACAGACGAAGAAATACTGTTTTGTCTCCTCAGAAGGGCAGACAGGAGGATAAGATAATATCTTAAAGTCAACGGATTTTCACAAATAAGGTTTACAGTGGAAAAAATGGTTTCTTCAGATAGTGCAATGGAACAAATAGTACAGGGGTTAAGGTACTGGTCTTTCTCTGACAGACCCTGGTTCCGACCCTGGTTTGATACCCTGCTCTGCATATAGTTCCAAGCACTACCAGGAGTGATCCCTGAGCATAGAGCCAGGAGTAAACCCTATGCACCTGCAGGTGTACCCTCAAAACAGATGAATAAATAAGAGAAATCATGCTCTCAATAGTCCTCTGTTTTTGGTTTTGTTTTTTTTTTTTTTTTGCTTTTTGGGTCACACCCGCGATGCTCAGGGGTTACTCCTGACTCTGCACTCAGGAATTACTTCTGGCGGTGCTCGGGGGACCATATGGGATGCCGGGGATCGAACCGGGCTGGCACAGGCCAGCCGCGTGCAAGGCAAACGCCCTACCCGCTGGGCCATCGCTCAGGCCCCGTCCTCTGTTTTTAAGTCTTCACAAAGACATGACTCTGATTACAAAAAGGCTAGTTTAATTAGCACATAAAAAGGTATGGAGGCTCTCTAAATCATTAGATTAAACAAATTATTGAAACTGAAAGATGATGATATTATATTTTTAACATGACAATATTTTATTATAAAGATGATGTTATCTTTATAATAAAATATAATATTTTTAACAGAATATTTAAATTAGTTTTTTAACAGCAGAGAATTTTGTTTTATCTTCTCAAAAAAAGTTCACCTCTTCTACCAATAATTAATTGCAGAATTGTGACACATTTCAGGACCATGGTTAAATTATTTTTTATCTATATATGTTGTGGTGCACGAAATCAAACCAGGACCTCATACAAGCGAGGCAAATGCTCTGCTACAGAGCTACATGACCAACTTGAATTCTGACTTTTCATTTTTTTTTCATAATGACTAATCAGTTTCAAAACTGTCATCTGTCAGATATTCTTTTAAACTCAGTGATTTAAACATGCCACACTTTAGGGGCCAGAGCGATAGCCCAGCGGGTAGAGTGTTTGCCTTGCATGCGGCCGGCCTGTGCGGGCCTGGGTTCGATCCCGGCATCCCATATGGTCCCCCGAGCACAGCCAGGAGTAATTCCTGGGTGCAGAGCCAGGAGAAACCCCTGAGCATTGCCGGGTGTGACCCAGAAAAGCAAAAAAAAACAAACAAACAAACAAACAAAAAAAACCTAACACTTTATTAAAAGGTGAAATTGAAAGTCTTACTGAAAAAGATAACATATGGAAGGAAAGGATAGAAAGCAGTTTTATAGAAATGTTTATAGCCTCTGCTAATTTTGTAATAGAAAATAATCTTCGGAGCCAGAGCGATAGCCCAGCGGTAGGGTGTTTGCCTTGCATGCGGCCGGCCCATGCCGGCCCGGGTTCGATCCCCGGCACCCCATATGGTCCCCAGGCACCGCCAGGAGTAGTTCCTGAGTGCAGAGCCAGGAGTAACCCCTGAGCATTGCTGGGTGTGGCCCAAAAGGCAAAAAAAAAAAAAAAAAAAAAAAAAAAGAATCTTCCCAAAGATTTTAAGAATTACAATTACTCATCTGAAGAGCCTGGGGACAGTTTTGGAAATACTTCCCTTCCAAAATTTTGATTCTAAAAACCTAAGCTGGTATCTCACGGTGGTATAATAAAATATTTTTTAAAAAATAAGCGGGGTTCATAAATCATACTCAGTTGAAATTAAAAATATTAGTATATTGGGGCCGGAGTGATAGTGCAGCGGGTAGGGCGTTTGTCTTGCACGTGGCCGACCCAGGTTCGATCACCGGCATCCCATATGGTCCCCTGAGGTACCGCCAGGAGTAATTCCTGAGTGCATAACCAGGAGTAACCCCTGAGGATTGCCAGATGTGACCCAAAAAGCAAAAAATAAAAAAAAATTAGTATAGGACCTAAGTGATAGCAAGGCAGGTAGGGTATTTGCCCTGCATGCAGCTGACCTTGATTCGGTCTCTGGCACATTATATGGTCCCACAAACCCTCCAAGAGTCATCCCTGAACACAGAGTCAGGAGTAAGTCTTTTTTTTTTTTTTTTTTTTTTGCTTTTGAGTCACACCCAGAAATGCTCAGGGGTTTCTCCTGGCTTTGCACTCAGGAATTACTCCTGGCAGTGCTTGGGGAACCATATGGATGCCGGGATAGAACCCGGGCTGGCATGGGCCAGCCGCGAGCAAGGCAAATGCCCTACCCGCTGGGCTATCGCTCCCGCCCCTGAGTAAGTCTTGAGCACCATCAGGTATTGCCCCAAAATAAACAAACAAAAATATATGCATAGTCTACATTAAAAGTTCAACAAGAATTTACTAACTTATTCAGCAAGAGAAGCTTAAAACCCGAGCTTCCTAAATAAGTGTTAAAATGAATGCTGGCTTGGGAATAGAACAAAATCAACAATTTCTTAAATGGTCTTAAACAGACTTCTACCATTTTGTACTACATATTTTGTGAAGTAATATTTTTAGCACTGATTACTATAAAATCAAAATATCAATTAACTGAAAAGTACTGAAGATGCTCTATATTGTATAATATTATTCAGCCAAGATCTATTTATAAATAAACAAGCATACATCTTATTAGTATGCAATTTTGTTTCATATTTAATAAATAGAAACATTTTATTTATATTAAAGAAATTTTAAAATAATTTTAATTATTTGTTATCATTTACATTTGGTATGATTACCTATTTTATATTCCTATATACCCAGGGAATGTAAAGACTTCTTGGGGCGAAAGAGGGATCACGAATGAGAAAGTTTTTTAGAAGCCCTGGTTTAAGTTACTCCACTTTGGACTAATTTGTTACACAGCAATGGAGAAGAAAATAGAAAGAAAGCAGGTGGGATAGAAGCCATGAAGAAGCCATTGTAAAAGAAACCCTTAGCACAAAAACAAAATGTCGCTAAGCCGGGGAGAAGATGCAGGCTATCTGGAAAACTCAAATCCAAATGACAACAAGCTGCCACGGTGAGCCAGTGTGAATAGCAAAGACCAAAAAGGACAAGAAACCGCCTGTGTTGGCAGGAAGCAGTGGGAAGGAGCCGCCCCCTACCTGAGTCAGGGTGTCCATTCAGCTACGACGGGAAGCAGCATGGGGGTTTCTCATCACAAGTGAGAACAGAGCTTCCACAAGACCCAGCAATTCCACTCCTTGGCATCTACACCCCCCCACACACACACACACAGAGTCATTCGAAAAGATCTGGGCAATCTATGTTCATTGCAGAGCTTAGTACAATAGCCAGGACAAGGAGACACCCAAAATGTCCAAGGACAGGTCTGTGGATAAAGTGTGTATATATAAAAACAGAATATTAAGCAGCAATATTATGGTGAAAACATAGTTTGCAGCAATGTGGCTAAAACTGGAGGGCATCAAATAAGTCACAGGGAGGACAAATACCAGATGATCTCTCACTCATCTATGGCATCAGAGCAAAAGAACAAGGATCTAAACTATTTTTTTTTCCTATAATAGTTCGATTTTTTTGTGGGGAACTAACTATTTCATACAATGACAACTCCCGGGGGCCAGAGTGATAGTATAGCGGGTAAAGCATTTGCCTTGCATCGCGACTGACCTGGTTCGATCCCGGCATCCCATATGGCCCCCAGCCAAGCACCGCCAGGAGTAATTCCTGAGCGAAGAGCCAATTGCCAGGTGTGACCCAAAAAAGAAAAAAAAATCAATCACAACTCCCTTGGCCTTGTTACAAAACTGACTGTATAGCATTAGAGGGATGGGGGACGTGGAACAGACTAGAGGTGGAAGGGGACAGTGGTCAAGTCATGGGCATTTTGGTGGCGGTGGGTACAGTAACTTTTTATATGAATGCCATATTCTTTATTGTTGCTTTGTGGCCATGTCTGGGGTGCTCAGGGCTTATTCCTGGCTCTGTACTCAGGCATCATTCCTGGTGGGGGTTGGGAGACCATATGGGATGTGGTGACTGAACCCAGTTTAGCCACATACAAGGCAAGAACCCTACCTGGTATTACTATCATTCCAGCCCTGATTCCATATTCTTTAACACTATTATATAAAACCTCTCTTTGTTGTTGTTGTTGTTGTTGTTGTTGTTATCACGTCCAGTGGTACTTAGAAGTTACTCCAGTCTTTATTGTAACCATCTTACCTAAACTATAATTAAAAATTAGTTTGAAGGCTTATCTGGGGCAGGATAGTACAAGAGGTAGGACATTTGCCTTGCACATAGTTGATGCAGGTTCTATCCCTAGTATTTCATACATGGTCCCCAGAGCACCACCAGGAATGAACCCTAAACACAGAGCCAGGTGTATGACCTGGGCACAGCTTGATTCAAAAGTTGTGCCAAGGTATGGTTCAAAACTCCCTTCCCAGGCCCCATTACACCCTCCCCCAAAAAAAGAGCTGCATGTTTAAGTTAAGCTTGGTTTTTGTTTGCATGAAAATGTGCTCATTTTGCCCTCACTGCTGAAGAATTTTCTTCTGCATGCAGAAAGCCAGGTGAAAGCTTCTTTTTGTACTACCACAGGAGGGAGCCTCTGTTCTCCTTCACCGCTAGTGCAGGTAAAACCCATTTGAAGTCACTGACTTTCTCTGCGAAGATTGTGTTCTCATTCCAGAGGTTCACCAGGAGGTGTTTATAGATAGGCTTCTCTTCATTTTACCAAACTGGTATTTGTTAGGGGTTCCGGGTATTTTGTTTGGTTAGTGGCTTTCATCAATTCTGGAAAACCATTGGCGATCACTTCAGACTTCAAAATTTCAAACCCCACCCCACGCCTGAGATAGACAGTCACAGACAGACAGACAGACAGACAGACACACACACACACACACACAACACATACACACTCTCCATCTTTGGACACCAGCGAATTTGCTGCCTTATCGCTGTCTCTCAAGTCTCTTATCCTAGCTTTCACACTTTATCCTTCTTCATTCCTCTGTGCTGCACTCTGAGTGATTACTGTAGATTACAGAAAAATCCACACAAGGATGGAAAATATAGAAACTAGGTTAAGTGAGGAGAAGTAGAAATTAAGATGGTCTGGATGCAACCTAATTGCGCCTTGTGAAGAAGAGCAAAATGTGACAAATACTGTCTAAAGGAAAGAAAATCATAAAATGTTCAAGGAAGCCACTCCAAGAGAGAACTATGACATTAAACAGAAAGACTTACAGAAATAAATGATCTCACATCGGCTAAAGAAACTGAATTCGGACAGCTTAAAACTTTCCAACAAGAACAAGGCCATACTCAAATGGCTTTAATGAAAGTTTCCAATAGTGGTTAAGAAACAGAATACTGATTCTACACTAACTCTTCCTGAAAATAAATAAGGGGGTGAGCACTTCCCAACAAATTTTATGAGGTCAATATTACTTTAACAGTAAAGCCACATAAGGCTAGTTCAAAGTGAGGAGAAAAAGCCTTCAATCCAAAGTCCCTCATGAATATATACATGCAAAAATCCTTAACAAAATCCTTTTTACATAATACATCATAACTAAGTAGGATTTAACCCAGTAATGTTAGTTCAACATTTAAAAACCAACTACTGCAATTCTCTACTTTTCTAGATTAAATAAAAAACACTATTTCAAAAAGTGTAAAAATTTTTTCAACAAAATTCAACAAGCATCCATGAAAAAAAAATTCAGCAAATTCCTTAACTTATACTGTCTCTCTGACCCTGTTCCTTTAAAAAAATCTTTGGTTATTCTGCTTTTATCTCGGGGCTAAATGAATTTTAGGCTCATCTTGCATAAACAGAGAAGAGAGGTTGCCTAACTATATCAATTTGGGCACTATAACCTTATTTTAAATATGAATCAGCCAAAATGCTAGAGCACACGCTTTCTATGCATGGGGCCCCCGAGTTCAATCCCAGCACCACACCCCACCACCTGCCTCCACACACCCCATTCCAACTGCCTGGTGTTACTCCAGTGCGCTGCATTACTGCCAGTCCCACGTGACCAGGGTGAGGGACTGCAGGGAGTCCCAGCTCCCCATTCCCCACTGGGGAGGTCCTCAAATGTGGGTGAGATTTGAAACCATGATGCTGAGACATCATGGGACAGGCTGACCCATCCCCATTTGATCCCTGGCATCCCATATGGTCCCCTGAGGCATTGCCAGGAGCAATTCCTGAGTGGGAAAAATTCCTGTGTGCAGAGCCAGGAGTAACCTCTGAGCATTGCTGGGTGTGACTCAAAAAGAAAAAAAAAAAAAAGGGCTGGCTTGAGATAAAAGGTGCTGGAAAGAAGATAGGAATCCATCTTGGAATTGGATCCTGACCTGAGCACATGGTCTGGGTCCAGCCAGGAATTGGAAGTTTGGGGTTCTCCTAACCTTGGATTGTATTAGCAGAACTTGCGTAATTATTGGTTATCACCAATAATAAATGTCTTTAGAATTAAAAGCGGAACTCATGAATCTGTCCATGGCCAGCCATTGAAATAAAAGGAAATTTGTTCCCTTCATTATTGCCAGGGATCCCAAGCATCCCCGGCAAGCTAGGACACATGGCACTGACCGTGAAAGAAAGACTGTAACTAATCTGATTCTACCAATATTAGACTTGTCTGCTCTTTAAAAGACAAGATTAAGAAACTCCAAACCTGCTCTGAAAAAAATCTGTCAGGCACATATCTGGTAAATGAAGGATATTGACGGCAGGAGACACACCCTCACACTCAACAACAAGGAAACAAATACTTTCTCATGGGAAAGGACTTTCCCTTCATAAAAAATAGACGATAGACTGACACTTCACCTGGTGGTCTCCTATGAGGCGTGCACGCTAAGCCAAGCCTGCAGGCAGGAAGCACCCCCAGCCCTCCCAGCAGTGCTGACTGCAGCCCTACTGAAAACAACAAAAACCATGAAGGGACTGGAGACATAGAGCAGAAGTTAGGGCACTGGTTTGCATACCTAAGTCCATCCCTGAAACTGCATTTGGTCCCCAATGCAGCACCAGGCATGAGACCTGAGCACTGCTGGGTGTTGCCAAAAAAAAAAACAAACAAGAGAAAACCCTGAAGAATAAAATTTCCACTGGCAAAGACTGCGCATTAAATTTCAGAGAACAACTGGAGCTCTCTTTGATTTTTTTCCCATTTGTTTAGGAGCTGTGTGTGCCAGACATTTAACCCAAGGTCTCACATGTAATGCAAGCACTCCACTGCAGAACTCAATCCCTGACCTTGGGTTTCCAGTACGGACTTTTTACTAGACATCTGAACTATTCTTCTGGTGGCCCTTTTCATTAGCAAGGCTATCTATCCATCTATCTATCTGCAGCAAAGAAAGATAAATCATTGCTCCTACACTTGCACACTGCATGCCAATTGTTCCCATTAACA
The DNA here is from genome assembly GCA_021461705.1 of Cryptotis parvus. Lineage (NCBI taxonomy): Eukaryota > Metazoa > Chordata > Mammalia > Eulipotyphla > Soricidae > Cryptotis > Cryptotis parvus. The sequence goes on along the minus strand of JAJIBD010004668.1, from coordinate 2,740 downwards.
TTGATTTTCTTTTTGGGGAGCAATCTTAGGTGAAACAACTTCAGAATAACAATAGGTAAACTAAAATATGTTCTAAATATTACAAATCATGAGTCAGAATGAAAAGAAAGGTCTTGTTACAATGGTTTCTCCTGACATTCTTATTCCAACCCATTCTAGAAGCAGCAGCATCTCCAGTCCATGAAGAAATGGAGCACACAGTGTGACAGGAAGGAGTGAATATGACTGGCCACTTGATCACTTGATCACTTGAATCCCATTATTCATCGATTTGCTCGAGCGGGCGCCAGTAACATTTCCATTGGACCCTATCACATGCCAATGTAGCCCAATGGCATCTGGTTGATTCAGGAATATGAAGAGCCTCAAACCCGTTCCTTCAGGGTCTTGACAAGGAAGTCTGACCATCTTGTAGGTGGGCGGCCACGTGATCTTTTGACATCCTGTGGGATCCAGTCAGTAACAGCTCTAGTCCAGCGGTCGTCTCCAAATCGCATTACATGTCCAGCCTATCTGATTTTCGATGCCTTGGCAAACGAGACAGCATCCCTGATTCTGGAATAGCGATGGAGGTCAGAACTGGGATTCCTTCTCTCACTTGAGTGAGGAGTGATATTCCAAGCATAGCTCTTTCGATTCCTCTCTGGGAGCCCGAATAGCATTCTCATCCTGCTTTTCGTAGGGCCCAGGTCTCTGAGGTGTATGTTAATGCAGGAAGAATGGTGGAGTCAAAGAGATTGTGCCCGAGCCGGAGGTTCTTTGTCCTTTAGCTATTTCTTCGATGCCTTTGAAGGCATTCCATGCCGCTCTCTTCCTCCTGCGCAGCTCAGGTTTTAGGTCGTTCATCATGTTGACTTCTCGAGCCTAGGTACACATAACTGCTGCATTCAGAGATATTTGTTCCATTGAGAGTGAATGGGGCCTCTGGAACTAGTTCATTTTTCATAAACATAGTTTTCTTTAGATTCAGCTGTAGACCTATCTTTCCACATTCTCAGTCGAAGTCAGCCAGTATTTGTGTTGCTTGGCTAATGTTTGGTGTTATTAGAACAATGTCATCAGCGAAGCGGAGGTGGAGTAGTTGCCGACCATCTACCTTCACTCCCATTCCTTCCCATTCTAATTGTCTCATGATGTTCTCGAGGGTGGCACTGAAGAGTTTTGGTGAAAAGGTATCACCCTGTCGAACCCCCTTTTGACATCACTGATCACTTCTTTGTAGAATGGTGAGATCCTGGTGGTGAATCCATCATACAGCTCACGAAGAATCTTGATGTATTGGGTTTGAACACCCTGTTTGGCTAGGGCTTCGATGACTGCTTCAGCCTCCACAGAATCAAAGGCTTTCTGTAAATCAATGAGCGTGAGACAGTGCGGCATCTTGTACTCCCTACAAACCTCAATGAGCTTGGTTACTGTGTGGATATGGTTGATTGTGCTGAATCCTTTCCGGAAGCCAGCTTGCTCTCATGGTTGTCCTTCACCTAGTGTTCTGCCAATCCTGTTCAGGATGACTCGTGTAAACAGCTTGTAGATGACAGACAACAGGCAGATGGGGCGATAGTTGCCGATGTCTCCCTTCTTGAACAGTAGAACTGTCCTGCTGGTTTTCCATTGGGAGGGTACCTTGCATTCGGACAGGTAGCGTGTGAAGAGCCGAGCTAGTGTATTGATGAGTACCGGCGGCAGATTCTTCAGGTGTTTGGGTCTGACTTTGTCTGGGCCTGGTCCTGTTCCCTTCTTTACCGACGAAATGGCATGATGGATTTCAGAAGGGAGAACATTGGGAATGACATATCCATCCTGTGGAATTTGGTATGTGGGCAGGTGGATGTGGTTATCAAAGAGATTTGAGTAGAAATCATGGATAATCTTCTTCATTGCCTTTCCGAAAGATGAGATAGATCCATCAGGGCGTCGGAGGGCAGTCATCTTGGTCTTATAGTTGGCGAAGGACAGGCGGGCGGTGCAAATGCTTTTTTCCGGCTTCTGCTGCATCTTCCAGTATTTCTGCTCTTCTGTCTTTGAGGTCTTCTTTTATCACTTCTCTGCACCGTTTAGCAAGCTTGGGCGTTAGCATTTGGTCTCCTGAGTCTCGCACCTTGCCACGCTGGCGAATGAGCTCAAGAGTTTCTGAAGACAGGTGTCCTTTTGTGTCTTTCTCTCTCGGCATTCTTCACACAATCATGGAGGTGCTGAACCAGTCAATTGTATTCTTCATCGATGTTGTCAATGGTGGTATCTTCCCATGCAATGGTGCCAAAGAGTTCCCAGTTGGTGATTGTTCTGGGAGTTCTCTTCTTAAATTTTTGCAGCTTTTTCTCCCCATTGCGGGAAGTAGAATTTTGCACAAAGGAAACGGTGGTCCAATCCTGTTTGGATTTGGGGGCGACAGTGACATCGGTCAGACAAAACTGTCGATTGAAGATGATGTGGTCAATTTCATTGTGAAACTGTCCACCAGGAGATTCCCATGTCCAACGTTTCGCTTCAGCCTTCTGGAACTGTGAGTTCCCATGAATGGTCTTGGTGGACATGATGAACTCAGATAGTCTCTCACCCTGTTCGTTCCATTCTAGGCCATGGGTCCCGATGTGGAGTTCTTCAGCCGATCTTCTCGGTCCTATCTTGGCATTAAAATCACCAACTATGATCTTGTAGAAGGTGTGATCTTTTTTATAGAACTCCTCTAGTTCCATGTAGAATTTCTCAGTTTCATCTCCTTTGTATGTGGATGTTG